>JAVXUO010001469.1:0-104577 GCA_033065855.1 Escallonia rubra
CGTTATATTATTATTCTGGTTGTAAGATATTAGGGATTAAACATGCAACTTTGCAAAGATAAGTACCGACTTTCGCACTATATATCGGTAAGATAAGTAAATACAAATACTTATGGAAAGACAAGCCAATCTTTGATCATTTATGGGGATTAAGGACTTCAACAACTCATCAAGTACGATTAAAAATCAAGTTTGAACTGCACGAATCTAGTTCACTTAATTGTAAAAGTAGAATGTCAGATGTGATCATTGCTTGTAAAACGTTTTCAAAGTTTCAAAATCGCAATAAAGATGTCTCATCTTAAAACTTAATGTAAAATATACTTTCCATATGAAAGAAGATTAGGCATTAAACCTCTCGGTACTTAAAGAACCATCTCTTGTATCCTTCTCCGAACCCCAAAAAAGAAAGAAGAAAAAATTATAGTCCCATGGCTTCTGAGGCATCTAGTACCTCAGCGGCATCACAAGGATCTCACCTCCATGATAGAGATTATCAAAGGAACATGAAAATGAAAGAGAAAGAAGCTGTGGAAGAATTTGAGGAACCAAAGAATCCTCCCGAGTCGGGATCCACGTCGCGGGTTCCACTAAATCTCGTGCTCTCAAATGTTGATGAAAACTATGCCTCGTCAAAACTTGAACTGACCCTGTACGCCCCATCCGCAAGAGAGTCATCAAACATCGAGGCCACGCTGCACAAATCGTCTAGGGTTTTCTCATGCAACTTCTGCAAGAGAGAGTTTTCGACCTCCCAAGCGTTGGGAGGACACCAAAATGCGCATAAGCAAGAGCGTGCGTTGGCAAAAAGGCGGCACGGCATAAAAATGGCACCTTTTGGTGGCCCGCCATTATATTATAGGCCCTACTACCCGTACTCAAATTTCACTCATTTTCCTCTATTTGGTGGTGGTTTTCTCAATGGATCACTGGGAGCTAGGATGGATTCCTTGATTCACAAGTCATCTTACCCCTCGCCAAACGGGGGGGCTACTTTACGGCTCGGGCAGCATGATGGGTCACCTTCTATAATAACAGTTGACATGCTAAGGTTGGAAGGTCTCAAAGCACGTAATGGAGGGATCGAAGCAGCCACGGGTGAGGTTCCGAACATCTCAGAGATTAATCCGGCCACCACGAACCATGGTGCAATAATCAATGACAACAACGATGGCGAAAATCCTTGGTATTGCTTGGGCCGTAAGGAAACGGATCATGCTGATGAATCGTCGGGTCTCGATTTGAATCTCAAGCTTTAATTAGCTAATATTTCTTTCTTTGTTATTCAAAGCTAGTTTATCTATAAGTTTCTACTAGTAAATTGTTTGTAAAAAAGCGTTAAATCCACATTTCTTGACGGATTATGTTGTCATCGGGTTATTATATTAAATGCTTGTTATTCTAATTCAAGATATCTTATACGTTGACTTACAGGTGAAGAATTTCTTGCATAAATATATTCATTATTTACTCTCCTTATCTATGAGGAGTGCAAAACATGATTGTCTCAGGTGTAATTAGACTTGACAATTTTTTGCCTGTTGCCGCGGGTCTCCCGGATCCATTCAAAAGGACCCGGACACGGTACATATATGAGAGACTTGTACCCGATCCAGACCGTAATTTTCGAGTCGACTCTAGTTGGGTAACAAGTTACCTAGATTCAATGTATGTAAAGACACAATTTTTGTGCCCTAATAGTTAATCTACTATTTTCTATTTCTCACTTCTTAGACATTTCTCTTCTCTCTCAATCTCACGCCATCCCATTCTTTTTGCATATGTCACCGTCCCTCTCACTCGAGATCGACCACCAACCATCACTTCGTCAGCCCCCTCACTCTATCAAGGCCACCACCCTGCTCTGTCTATTGCTGCCAAACTCTCTATATCCTTTACCCACTTAGACAGTCTCCTCTCATAGATCGGTCGCCAACGGCCGCCAATCTTCCAGTCCATCGTCGATCGAGAAGTTCACATCCCCACCACCGTTGTTCACCTCCGATTGACACAGAATTAGATGAGAAATTGAAGACTTTATTTTGAATTATTTATGCATGTGGTTTTGTATTTCTGTTAAAATTTAATTGTTGTATTTTGAATTGTGGGAGGGGAGTGGGGTTATATTTATGCTAACATTTATTTGTTTTTATTTTGATTGTGGTGGGGAATGGGGTTGATGCTTGCTATTGTTCTTATGGTATTTAACATGTTAGTTGATCTAATTATTGACTTTTATTTTTGTTAAATTGAAAATAGCTTTAACAACTATAAAAAAATAAGAAAGGTGCTAGCTGAAAAAAGCAAAAGAAACAAAAAGAAAAAAAGTATGTCTAACTTGTAAGTAGTCTATCAAATTATGGTAATAAAATTCTGTTAATTATAAAAATTAGAAGTTTAGTTATTTACTCGAGGGTAATACCCGACGAGCATGGGTAGGGTATGGGCATTGCAAAAGATTACCCCATAAAACTGGGATAAAATTTTGATGCCAAGGAAAATGGGTTCATA
Source organism: Escallonia rubra (assembly GCA_033065855.1). Classification (NCBI taxonomy): domain Eukaryota; kingdom Viridiplantae; phylum Streptophyta; class Magnoliopsida; order Escalloniales; family Escalloniaceae; genus Escallonia; species Escallonia rubra. The sequence continues at coordinate 2,512 of JAVXUO010001469.1, forward strand.
GTCGATGTGGAGGTGCTACAAGGAATGCAGTTTGAGTCAGATGCCAAGTATATATGCTAATGTGGGACACAACAAGGATGGAGTAAGGGCAGAGTCCAAGGGCTTTCCGGACAAAGTTTGAGGATGGCTGTGCTGTGAGGGCGATGGCGCGGGGTGAATATATACACGACGACAATCACAGCCCGATGCTTAGGTCCAGAGTCAAGGTCATGTATGTTTCTCTCTTTAGAATTCTAGAGTGAGAAAATGAATGTGTGAAGAATGAGTTCTGTTCTTCTGTCCTGAAAATGAATTCTCAAGATCCCTATTTATAGAGGTTGAGATGATGATGTCATCAACCAACACGTGACGGCCCCAGGGAGTGGCACGTCACCAAGGGGGCCACAGGTGCCGATGCTCCACAGACTATTGGATATGAATGGCAATGGTGCGGGTCGGATGTGGATCTTATAAGATCCGTACCTGCCCCGGTGCTCAAGTACGCGACTCCAACTCTGACCCACCCCACCATCGGGTCATGGGATGGGAATACCATCCTCGATCCAACGGACTAAAAAAAATCCCGACTTCGCCCTGCCCTGCCCTGAGATCTTTTCTCTGTAAACCAGACAATTTACTCCCTGTAAAACACCCTGAAACAATCAAATACCACCACTATGCAATCACCCACCAACCCACCAAAAGCTCAAATTCAGACCAACCCAAAATCTCAAAACAACCATCCAGGGCCACCAAAAAAAAAAAAAACAAAAGAACTCCATTGCAACTGTTAACACAGTATATGAGAACAATTTGTACAAAATATTTAAAAATTCCAGAGTCAAAGATAAGTGGCAACGACGCGATTGGCAAAGGAAGCGTCTGATACACCGCCGCAACAATCAGACGCGGAGGTGCTTCGGCGGTGGACTAGAGGTTTCACATGGTAGAGATGGGTAAGTGACTGGCGGAGATAAGCGTGGAGACCGTGCAGCGCAGAGAGAAGGTGACTCAGCTGGTGATTAATCCGTGGAGGCCATGACCATGCGGCGTACCAACGTAGAGAGAAGATGCGGCGGCGGAAAAGAGAAGAGAAGCAGAGAAAGAGATTGTGTTGGCATGGTTTTTGTCCACCTTTTATACTATGGAGATGGACGGCTGGGATTGCATAGATTTAGGATTAGGCAAAAAACTCAATATAAAACATATAAAGAGCGGGGCGGGGCGGGGCGATCTGACTAAATACCAAACCCGACCCGCACCCGGTGCGGGTTTTAATTTTAAATACCATACCCGCCCTATAACCCGGTCAAAGTAAAAAAAATTCCGCTCTTATAGGATCAGGGCGGGTCGGATATCTGCTGGGTGCGGATCAAATTGCCATCCTTATATCGGATCGCATATTCACTCGACCTGCACTACACAGCATTCCTTTGTCTGTCTGGAAAGACTGGCCCACATAAAACCGGTGTGGCCAGAGAGCCCCCTTGATCTAGCCACCAGTCCAAAGCCCTTGCAGAGTCCCACTAGGCGATGACAGACATTGAGGGCCTGGCAGTGGTGGGGAAAACATGATGCCCTCTGGAGACCTGCCCCGTCTCGGAGTGACCGGGGGTCGAGTCCCTAGGGATGCCGATGAAAGCCCCCAGTGAAGGAGCAGGTAGGCTAGTCACACAGACACTTTGGCGGAGATAGTGTCCCAGAGGAGTCGCCTATCTCGCGGGTGAGTCTTTGTGCCGGAACACTCGGAGTGCACCAAGGTAGTGTCCCGAAAGAGTCGCTTACCCGACGGGCCGAGGTAGCATCCTGGAGGAGCTGTCTACCTGGCGGAAGGGGAGTCTTCATGCCAGAGCACTTAGAGCTCCCTGGTAGAGATAGTGTCTCGGAGGAGTCGCTTATCCCCGCAGGTGAGTCCTTGTGCCGAAGAACTCAAAGCACGCCAAGGTAGTGTCCCAGAAGAGTCGCCTACCCAACGGGCCGAGGTAGCATCCCGGATAAGCCATTTACCTGGCAAAAGGGGAGTCTTCATGCCAGAACACTTAGAGCTCCCTGGCAGAGATAGTGTCCCAGAGGAGTTGCCTATCCCCGCGGGTGAGTCCTTGTGCCAGAGAACTAGGAGTGCACAAAGGTAGTGTTCCAGAGGATCCGTCTACTGGCAGAAGGGGAGTCTTCATGTTGGAGCACTTAGAGCTCCCTGTCAGAGATAGTGTCTCAGAGGAGTCGCCTATCACCGCGTGATGCTGCACACTCCGGGGAGTGGGTCAAACCATGTTCTACGACCAAGGCAAGGTGCACATGGTGTGGTAAAAAAATGGACCAACGCAAAGAAGCATGGTAATGGGACAGAGAGTTGGGGGGGCGTGACCATAAGCAGCTCGGCGCATGGGCGTGGCGGAGTATGTGCAGTGCGGGGGCACAGTAGTGTGACAGAGAGCCCGAGGGCACGATTTGTAGGAAAATGTGGGGAGGTGCTACCAAAATTTTCATCGACATAGGACTAAGCATGAATTTGTAACTGTTTTATAGAAATGTGTTTTTCTGAATGGGATAGGACCACTACCTATTAGAGAATGGAGGGGGTATAGACATGTTGTCACATGCATGCATTCATTTTCATATCGATCCTACCTAATTAATGCTTTAATTTAAGGTGGTATATAGTAATCTCAGCCGTCATGTCGGACGATCGAAGTTGGATGAAAAGGAAAAATGATGATAATTTTGAGGATCATGTCGACAAATTTCTTGAGTTCGCTTACGCGCATCCTGCATATGTTGACTTTGAGATGATAAGGTGTCCGTGCAGTAAATATGAGTTCTTGTATTGGAGAAGGAGAATGGTGGTAAAATGACATTTTCTCTACGGTTTTATGGGTGGATACACAAGGTGGACGCATCACGGGGAAATAATAGTATTGCAATCCAACCTGGCTAGTCAAGCTAAAGTTAGGGAATATGTACAGTATGATTACCGAGATATGATTATGGATACTCAGCATGCTAATGTTGACAGGGGTGACTACCGCGGCGATGACAGTCCCCAGCAGCCAAAAGAGGGGGCTAATCAGTTTTATGATTTGTTGAGAGACGCAGAAGACCCGTTGTGGGATGGAATTCGAAAACATACACGGTTGTCTACGGTTAGGAGGTCATTACAGTTGAAATCGGACCACGACTGAGTGAGAAAGGATTTAACGAGTTTGTTACTTTTATCAAAAAAAAATTGCCAAAGAGTGAAAAGCTGCCCCCGTCGTATTATGATGCAAAGAAGATGATGAGGAAACTTGGATTGAGCTATGAGCGGATAGATGCGTGCAATAACGACTGTGCATTGTTCTAAAAAAAGAATAATGACTTGACACGGTGTCCAGTATGTGATCATTCGAGGTATAAATCGAACAAAGGGAAGAAGAAAAATATTGCATGTAAGGTATTGCGATATTTTTTGATTACCCCAAGGCTTCAGAGGATGTACTACTCCTCCAATACAGCTGAACATATGACACTGTGAGACTCGTAGCAACAATACCGATAAGCTGACACACCAAGCTGATGGAGAGGCGGGGAAGGAGTTTGACCGCAAGCATCTAAGCTTTGCTCAGGAAGTTTGGAATATTAGACTAGGTTTGGCAACTTATGGGTTCAATCCTTTCGGACAGTCTAGCATGCCTTACTCCACATGGCCTGCTATTATTGTCCCGTACAACCTTCCACCAGGCAAGTATGAAGAAGTCATGCATGTTTTTGTCATTGCTTATTCCAGGGCCGAAGAGTCCCGGTAACGACATAGATGTGTATTTAAGATAGTTGATTGATGAGCTCAAACAGCTATAGGATCATGGAGTCGAAACTTATGATGCATCCCTTAAACAAAACTTTCAGATGAAGGTTGCTTTGATATGGACTATATATACACGATTTCTCCGCATTGGGAATGACGTGTAGCTGAAGCACACATGGAAAGTTAGCATGCCCTGCTTGTATGGGCATGAACCCTAGTCATACATTAAAGCACGGTGGATGCCCTCATGGTTCGGATTTCACCGAAAGTTTTTCCCACCAAACCATCAATTCTGTATGCAGAAGGATAAATTCGTCGGGACAGTCGAGCGTGAGATTGTAAAACTGGACTATCTATCTGGTGAAGAAGTGCTCTTGCACCTGGAGGCACTTGATACTGACGTACCATACGCAATGGTATGCCAGATCAGAAGATTCCAGGATACAGGAAATAGCACAACTGAAGGAAACAGTGTATCTTATACAATTTAGCCTACTAGAGGACACTCATTATTCAAAACAACATGGATGTGATGCACATTGAGAAGAATGTTTTCGATAATGTGTTCATCATAGTGATGAATGTCAAGGGAAAATCAAAATATCACCTTAAAGCGAGAAAAGGATCTACAACAATTGGGTGTACACCGTGAACTGCATCCTCTGACAATCAGCCGGAGGACGATACTTTCGAAAGCACCTTATTGTCTAGACAAGAAACAGGTGGAGAAGGCCTGTCAGTGGGTTAAAAATTTGAAGCTTCCGGATGGGTATGCGTTCAACATATCTCGCTGCTGCAATGTATCGGAATGCAAGTTCTAAGGGATGAATAGTCACGACTGCCACGTATTTATGGAAAGATTCATTCATATTGCCTTCCGGGGACTGTTGCCAAGGGTTGTATATGAGACTTTAACTGAATTATCTCATTTCTTTCGAGATATATGTTCTTCAACAATCCGGGTGAGTAACATGGAGGTGTTTGAGAAGAACATTGTGTTGAAAATTTGCAAGCTCGAGAAAATATTCCCACCATCATTCTTTGATTCAGTTGAGCATTTGTCTGTTCACTTGGCGTATGAAGCTAAGATGGGCGGACCTGTGCAATATCAATGGATGAATCTATTCGAGAGGTAATCCTTTAATTATATGTTGTTCGTTTACACATAATGTAAACTTTGTTATCATTGATATTCCACTTAACTCTATTTGTCAAACTTCTAGTTTCATGTTCCATTTGAAGAAAAAAGTTCGTAATAAAGCTCGTGTTGAGGGCTCAATTACTAAGGCTTACATAATAGAAGAGCTTGTCAATTTTTGTACCCAATATTTTGGGCCTAATGTTGATACATGATTAAATCAACTAGGCCAAAATGAGCCCGGAGCCAGCACAAATTTGGAAGGGCAATTGTCAATATTTAAGCAGTCAGGTAATCCGTTCAGACGAACCTATACTCGGTGGCTAATAGATGAAGAGTACAATGCTGCAACATTATATGCCCTTTTAAATTGTGATGAAGTTTCAGCATTCGTTGAGTAAGTTAATGTCTTCAAATAATTACTGTACATAATTGAAAATGTGTGATTAGTGAGTTAACTATATCAATTTGTAGTGAGTTCGATGCAGAATCTTAATCACTAATCCCGGCTAGATTTAATCTCATCAAAAATTACAATTTGTAGAGTGGTTAAGAAAACGTGTAAGTCTTTAACCAAACTATACTGTGTATTATATATAGCTATCTGGTTTATGAGTATGTTGATTTATCCTTAACTTTTACCGTCTTCTATTATAGGTTTAGTCGGCCGATAAACCAGTAGCCTCCTAGTTGAAATTACTATCTCGAGGCCCTAGTAAACAAGCATCCTGTCATGGAGACTATATCATCAACAAGTTTAGGTTTAACGTAAAATATGATGACCGAACAAAACAAACCCAAAACAGTGAAGTCTTGGTCAATGGCGACTGTTATGATGAGAATTGCATTGACTTTTATGGAGAACTGGATGAGATTGTTGATGGGTTCCCAAAGCTGTCTGGTAATGTTCAAGTGTACCTGGTTTGATGTCAGATGCAGTAAAAGAATCCATGTTAGCTCACTAGGAATTGTAGATGTCAATGTTAAGTCAAGACTTGTAGCAAACGAGCCGTTTGTGTTTGCTAGTCAACCTGCACAAGTCTTTTACGCGGAGGACGTCGCAAATCCCAAATCTCATTGGTATATAGTTATCAAGTCCAAAAAATTGCCGGTGGCATATGACAGTGAAGTAGACACCTTTCAAGCCGACGAAGCACCTGTCTTGGTACCTGTTGAGGTGAACAACAAGGAGGACGATCTTCCTCTTCAATTAACACTTGATGTAGGAGAAGAAGTTGTAGATGATGACGCAAAAGATGTAGAAAGTGTTGAAGATGATGAGGCTGAGTCTACTGACGAAGAGCATGAATTACTCGATGAAGAGGACGATGAGTTCTAGGAAGAAGAGGATGGCGAGTTTGACGATGATGATGATTACCAAAATGAAGATAATTGACTTGTACCGTTGTAACATGCATTGTTTTAGTACTCAGTTCATATAGTGTTTTTCTACTCGGTTCATATAGTGTTATAACATGTTGTGGTCTATACATTGTTTTTAATGTGTTAATTTCTTTGGACTTCCTCTATACAAAGTCAGTTATGAATAGATTACGGACCAGTCGTGGTCGCGGTGGTGCCTCCCACCTCGTCATTGTCCACTGATGACGAGGTACATAGTGCTCACATCCAGCAGGCAGGGCCCCAGGCCTAGCGGATGCTGATGCTGAAGCCCGAGCTCTAGCCCCAGGCCAAGTCCTCACACACGCACGTTGGTTCTCCTTCTTCTGTGGGTTCTACCTCAAGTATACTTGATAATGGTGTTTAGTCATAATGTTAGACTTATAATTAAATTATATTTGAACTCTATTAATGTTCGTGTTTTGTAGGATCTCGACGAGGTTGTGGACCGACACGCGGGGTGCGCATCGACCCCCAGCGTAAACAGAGAGTTACTCTCACCCAGGAGGGCCAATAAGTAAATAAATTTCACAATGCAGTACTTACATTCTTCAATTCCGATAGTTATTACGGTCCACTTATTTAATGTATTTATTTTTTTCTTTATCAGGATCTTGGAGTCTCTGGCAAAGATGAAGAACGGCCTTGTGAAGGGTTGATTCTCTGAGCCAGGGCTATACTGGAAGGACTGGGATGCCGCGACAAAGGAGTCTCTATGGGAGGAGTGGCTGATATGGTTTTCCTTCTTGTCAGTCATTATTTGCTTAATTAGTACCTAATATTGAAATTAATCAAATTGATTATGTAATTTTAGATGCCTTGCAGGAGGGATTCAAGTTTGAGTCGCCTGAGCAGTAGGCGTTGGGGTAGCAGGCTTTTTTTGCCTATATCGGCAAGAATTACCAACTATGGCTAAACGACACATGGGAGTAGGCGAGGAAGGTGCTACCCGAAGGTGCCCCGATGGAGGAGTGGAAGGGGTATCCCCCTCATTGGATCTCTCCATCTGTATGAGGGCAGATGATTGATCGGTGGAGGACGGATCCATCTTGGGAGGCCAAGAGTAAGAGTGGGAGAGAGAACAAACATGAGAAAGATCCCACGCACACAGGGGGGATCGGTGGCTCACGATGTCCTCCAACATAAGAATGCGGTTGAGCACCCGGACCTGGAGGCGGTTGAGGTTTGTGCTCTGACGTACACTTAGACGTACGTGAAGAAGAAGGCTAAGGACGATGCACATCGGGCGAGGGACTTCGTTTCAGATATTTCTCAGCAGATCGATGTGAGATACAAATTAATTTGTTTACGTTAAAATTTCGGCTATGTATTCAATGTTTGTTGCCTTAATGTTTTAAATGTCAAATTATTGTTTGCAGGCCTCGTATGAACAAATCAGGGGGTATGGGCAGCAGTCCGGATAGCCATCAGCTTCCATGAGTACGGGCACGAGTACTGGGGAATTGAATCGATGGCTGGATACATCGGGGGTCTTCAATAGGTCGAAAGGGCACGTACCCAGCCTGCCCAGCACGACTGCATGTGCCATGATAGGAACGTTCCCACCCTTTGCTGCATGCCCCTCCACAGACACAGGTGCCGACCGCGTTACACGAGGACGAGATCTATCGCATTGCGGAGGAGGTGTTCAGGATGATCAGGGCACATGATCAGGTAAAAACACTATGTATGTTTACTAAACACTTTATACGATTGCTATCGAGATTAATGCGTGCGTGTCTTTATATGCAAGGCACTGCTGCTAGGCTTATCGAGCCGGATCTGGATGACAGTATCCCCGTGGATTAGGACGATCAGTAAGATTTAGATTCGGAACTCACCGACTCCTGATCCTTTCCCTTCCCATGCCCTCTGATTTGTATCCTACTCCCGAGCCCTCCCGACTTGTGCTCCCCTCTTATCCCCTACTCTATTGTATCCCGTTCCTGTGCCATCCTGAACTTTGTATACATTTTATTTTTTGATTAATATAGAGTTTGTAAATTTATATATATGTATTGTGTTTGTTTTAGGATTAAATAATTGCTAGTGGATCAGCAATTATTTAACCCTAATGTACATTGATTGTTGGATTAAGATTGTGTTGTTGAGAATTTGTAATTACAAGTTTTGGTATTAGAAAAATAAAAAATTATTTTAAAAATTAGTTTGACTTTTAGCGACGGATTTTATTTCATCGCTAAAGGTCTGCACTTAAGATGTACATAAAAACCTTTAGCGTCGGAAATTTCGTCACTAAAGATTTTGACGACAGACTTTTAACAACAGATGTTTTGCCGCTAAAAGTCATTTATGTTGCGTAAAATATTTAGCGACGGCTATTTCGTTGTTAAAGTTCCGTCGGTAAAACTTTTAGCGACAAACGTTTCCGTCACTATATATTTTACGTAATAAATTATTTTAAAAAAATAAAATACGAAAAATATATTTAGCGACGGAAAATCCGTCGCTAATTCAATTAATATTCCCATCGCTGAAAGTTAATCTTTAGGCGACAGATTTCAAAATTTCGTCGCCAAACTTTTGGCGACGAGGTGTCCATCGCTAAAAGTCTTTAGCGACGGATTAATGGCTTTTGGTGATGGAACTGTCCGTCGCTAAAAGTCATATCTCCCTGTGTAGTGAAGAGAGAAAACAGGGGAAAAAAACAAATGTGAAAAATTAATTGTACAAAACTGTATCAAACAGCCCATCAGTTTTGTATTAAAAAAAAATTCAAAGAGATTTTGATTTGTGTTTTTTTGAAAACAAAAAACTGAAAATTAAAATAGATTTCAAATTACACACCTTGTTGTTGGGGTAATTTGCATGCGCACTAAGGCTTTTCAATTTTTATTACTAGGGGTGGCAATTGCAATCCAAACCCATTTACCCCCCCAAACCCACCCATTTAAAAATGACCCAAACCACCCATTTAGATTAATGGGTCAAATGGGTCAAGAATCTTGCAACCCATTAATTTATACGGGTTACAAATGGGTGCCCATTACCCATTAATTATCATTCTTCTCTCTTCCTTCATCCACACCCACACTGAGGACACACGACATTCACCCACAGGCCACAGGCGTTCACCGTCGACGCTGCCGCCACAACTCTCGCCGTCGACACACGACGAAATTTCACCGTCATCACCGCCACCGCCGACCTTCTCTGACAGGTAAGCTTCCTGTCTACTCGTCCTAACATTCTCAAGTTTAAACTAAAAAAGAAAAAATGAGTGCGTAACTTATTTATTAGAAGTGTAGAAGTACAATTTAATTTGACAATATTATCATCATTTCTAAGGAAAAAAAAAGTTTGAAATACTAAAGTCAACTAGTCGGGTCAAAAAGTCAACGGGTCGGGTCAAAGTGGGTCAGTCCAAGTGTTGTGTCGGGTCAGAAACTGGGTCGAGTGAGAAATTGTCAAATTGGTTTGGGTCTTGGTAAATGGGTCATGTTGGGATAATGGGTTAAACCAACCCATTTAATGGTTGACCCAGTTAACCCATAAATAAATGGGTCTAAATGGGTCAGCCACCCATTTGACCCAAACCCATTTGACCCAAATCCAAACCCAACCCACCCACCCTTTTTGCCAGGTCTAGTATTAAGAAGCTCAGCATATACTCATTAAGTCGTTATAACCGCAATACAGGGCACACCCGCTTAGGGATGGCAATTTGATATGCACCCGGCGGATATCCGATCTGCCCCGATCCGATAGAAGCGGGTCTTTTTTACTTTGAACGGGTTATGGGGCGGGTATGGTAGATAAAATCTAAACCCGCAGTGGGTACGGGTCGGATATGGTATTTAGTCTATTCCGGCCCGGTATCCGACCCGCCCCGCCCGCATATAATTTATCCTAACCTTAAATCTGATACTATCATCTCAGCCGTCCATCTAGATAGATATAAAGTAGTCAGAAAAACCCTAAGTCCACTATTCTATTTCTCTTCTTCTTCTTCTCCCTCACTCTCTTCCGGCCGTCGCTCAGGCTACACTGACTAACTCACCAGTAGCCACAGTCGACCACTAGCAACGGTCACAACCGGCAGCCCACACCTTTCCGGCCATCATCCACAGTTGCGATGGCGCCACGATGGTCGACCGATTTACCATCAATGGCCGCAACGCGACAGCCCATTAAAGCCTCGCCGAGCGTTGCACTGGCTTAGATATTGGCGTAATCAATTGGGATGGGTCTCTAGCTATATACTTATGATCTTCCTTCTCAACCCCTGTAATATGTTTTTGAGAATTGAGAGTAGATAACTGTATAAGTATTTTATTATGTTACGAAGGATCAGATTAGAGTATAAAAGATACTTCAAATTAGTGGGTGTGTTTGATTCTTGATTCTTTACCATTTATCCTATGTTAGTTTCTGAACAATTTGCTTTAGCACACTCTTTATCTTTTATGTCTTTTATTCTCTATTATTTGGCTGTGTTTTGAATCGCAACTGAAATAGTTGCAAGCTATTACTCGAGCAGTCCATTCTGAATCCTTATCTCTATGTTCCCATTGTCTTTGTAACTTTTTCACTCTATTATTTGCATTAAGGAATGCCAGAAAAGAAGAATATCTACAGTTAGAGCTAGACTTGTGAACAAATCATGTGTTTGATTCTTGAGTGAGGCCGGGGCGGGATCGGGCTTTCTAATTGTCCACCGGGTTGGGGATGGTATTCCCATTCCTTAACCCGGTAGCGGGGCGGAGTCGTGTATAAGTATTACCGGGGGCGGGTACGGATTTTATAAGATCCGCATCCGACCCGCCCCATTGCCATTCCTACACCCGCTCCAACCCAATCACTCCATCCTATTTGTCCCATCACCGTACGGTCCCATCTTTGATTTTATGTTTCCCGTCACAGTCTAATCCACCCTAATTAACCTAATTCAATGCCGGCCAACCCATATAGTTTTTAATTATTTTTTGTTTTAAAATCGTTTTAAATCATCAAGAAAAATATTTAATTTGTTGCAGTTGGCATTCCCGGTGGATAGAGGTGGCTGCGAGGTTGGCTGACAACAGTGACTGACAGAAGTTGCTGCCAGCACTTACAGCCTGAATTGGACAAAGACAGCAAGGCAGTCATTATTGTCGGTTGCTAGTCACTATCGGAGGCGGCCGACAGCAACAACTAAGGGCAGGCGGTTGCTGCTAATTGTTACATATGAGTGTCTGCGAGAGAGAAAGCAAAAAAAAAAAAAAACAATTTGTTTGGACTAAGGCCATGTTTGACGCTCATTTTTTTCCAATTTTGAACATTGGGAAAAAAAAAGCGCGTTTGGTAACCATTTTTTTTTCCTTCTCCAATTTTAAAAACAAGTTTTTAAACTGAAGAATAAAAAAAAAAAAAAAAAACTCCAGAAAACTTGTTTTTTTTTTTTTAGACCACCACCACCGCCGGTGGCTTGCCGGCAGTCGCCGAAGGTTGCCGTCGACCACCGCTACGCCCCACCACCGCCACCGCAAACCACCACAATAGAAAATCTCAAAATAAAAACTGGGTTATCAAACACCAAAAAAAAAAAAAAATTCGAAATAAAATTGGGTTATCAAACACCCACTTGTTTTTGTAAAAAAAAAAAAATTAAGCTGTTCTTCAAATTTTTCAATTTAAAAACTGAAAACAAATTTTTTTTTTTGTCAACTAGAGCCTTAAGGCGGGACTTCAGTTTGGCCCTCACAATTTCCATCCTTAGTTAAGTAGCTCAACATATTCATTATGTTGCGTCACTTTTTTATTCCCAAATCTGCCTATCTCTCACCCATGTTCTTTTATGGTACGATGTCTTTTATAACGTGATAATTACATACAGATTTTTCCGTTCACAGCCCCATCAAAATCCTTATTTCACTATTTGCATTTGCCTTTGCCTTTGCCTTTGCCTTTGCCTTTGCCTGGATCACACCCTTCAAAGTCCTCATAAATAGTAGCAGTTTTCTGATTTTTCAGTTTTTGTCTACAATTTACTTGTGTTCATTAAGTGGCTATTCTTGTATTTATTTCGAAAATTTGCTATTGATTCCATTCTCCGTGTAAAATATCTATCAACTCACCATGCAGTCCGTCATTGACATGGTATTCCAAATAACAAATAGGGAGAAGGGTGGATGTTGCCATGGGCCAAGTGTTATCCCAAACCATTATTACACACCTTCAGTCAGGGGATAGATATGCCAAATGTGTGTCATAAGTGAGACAACCCCCTAAAGTCAAAACAACTGAATATTATCCACTTTTCTTTTCTTTTCTTTTTTTCCTTTTATTTTGACGATCATCCGTAAAATTTGGAACTACAATTCATAGGCACCTAAGAAATGTAATTGAGCCCAAGCAAGACAGAAGCACAAATGACTCATAGTGAAAACTAACTACTTGAGATTCAACAAGCCGCCCAAGGGCATCGTCTCTGCGACACTTGTCGCCTGCGAGCCAACAGGTGTTGTACCCATTTGCATCGAGAACATGAAAGACACTTACAGGGTCTACCCTAAAAACCTCCAGCTTCGGTCTTGCGGACATCTCAAGGAACATCTCAAGGAAGCTGTGTGACACACCTATGACTCGGACATTTCAAGGAAGCTGCGTGACATACCTATTACAGGACGGGCCTGGTCCTGATCCTGATCCTGATCCTGATCCCTAAATAAGGTGTTTTAATCACATCACTCTCTGGTGATTTCGTCCCTCATTGTGCTTTCGACTGCATTGAAAGAACAGCCAAAAAGCATGGGGCATTATGATATGGCTAAAAATACTTGTCCAGCCAAGTAATGACACGTGGCAGGATTATCTTAAGGTTACCAGTGGACCCCATATCTGAGGGATGCCATACTGGTGAAGTCAGAGTCTTAAAAGAATACTTATGTTATCAAGAAGGGGTGATGACATGATCCACAAGGATCCTAACATGATTTTAGTAGATTGACCCGAAGATCTATCTGCTAGGAGCTGCAAGACAATTGAGGCTTTATAAGCTAGGCCTATATCAAGAAGATGTCCTCAGGTACGTGGGACAAGGACACACACAAGCTCCCAGTGCATAATTGTTATTCAGAGCTCTACTCTTGTAGTTGCGTTCTGACTTTAGCATCGAAGCATCCTCCATCGGAACATCACCCGATGGTCACTCCATGTTTTATTTTACAGGCATTCCTGGTCGTGATTCTCTATCAAGTTTCAAGCAGAAAAATTTATAAGTATGAGCTTTTAATAGTTATTGCTCATGTCTGCGATGCACGAAATCAATATTAATACTAATATTACTACTATTAATAATAATACAATATACTAGTACCAGAACTAAAGGCACAAGAACTGAGGAAAACAGTAACCAACAAATTGACACGTGGGATGTTCAGTGGATAAAGCTAAAGGCGGAATGCAAGAATCAAGATTGGCTGGTGCAGTGGCTAAAACATGGTCAATTTCATTGGCTAAGAAGCCGAATGAAGAGGGTAGGAAGAATGATTGATGCCAAATTGTTGAATGTGTAAAAACGGAAACGAATACTTTGGGGTGTTTTATCAAATGGGCACGCAAACAACGTAGAAGATTATGATGGATTTACTATGGCATATATCACGATCGATTATTGGCTGAAAATTTAAGGATGTATCAAACAAATTTTTAAGAACAGGTTAATCGAATTGTCAAGAGCGTGTGTAAAACACTAACCTCAAAGTAGTGAATTTAACTCTAAAAAGTCATCGTAAATCGATCACTATTTTATGCTTAAAAGTCCAAAGGGATAAACTAGTCCTTTTATCTTTTTCTTCTCTTTCGTCGCACCCCAAAAAACATAGACTCTTATGTCTTCCTCATTTTTATATAGTTTACTAACGTAATTATACTAGTGTAAATTACACACGGCATCCCTAATGTTTGCCCTAAAATACACACGCCTCCTACCATCTTCTTTTATTACATTCCGCTTCCTAAGGTTTATGATATATTTACACAAAACTCCATATCGTTAAGTTTTCGTGAATAAAAGTTAGGTCACTATATAATAATTTATGAACTACCAAAATTGCCCTTTAACATGTCTTCTTCTTCAGCCACCGTCGCCAACTCCAGGGTACCGCCACCGTCCCCCCAAACAACACTGACCACTCACTATCTCTCTCTCTCTCTCTCTCTCTCTCTCTCTCGCGCGCACACACACACACACACACACGCACAAGCATTAACACAAACACACTGCGCACAAGATACCACCACCACCAACAGATCTAGCACCACCACAACACCAGATCTAGCACCACTTTAATGCTACCCACCTTCAAACACACACTTGTGCCGCACCACATCATCACCACGCAACATGTGGCATCACCATAGTCACCCACCGCACTTCGCTACACCGCCGATGACCAGATCATGCCACCATTTTTTTCCATCAGCAAGCATCACCACCGCCGACCATGATTTTGAGGACCCATCGGCATAGATATATGAACAAGATAGATCCTGGTGTTGGTTTTGAGGGCCCGACGATGGTTTTGAAAAAACCCGTCGCTGACCATGGTTTTGAGGCCCCGAATCTCCACAGTCTGACCCACCGGCACCGGAGACATGTACAAATTAGACTCAGCGGGCATGGTGGTGGAAGAGTTCCTGCGACCGGAGCGAGGCCTTGGCACAACAGCGAATTTGGAAGCGACAGTTAGCTGCTCCAAGGGAGGCGGTGGAACGCGATCGGAGACTGGAGGGTGTTAGTCATATGGTGGGGTTGCCGACGCTCTCGCCGGAATGTGTTTTCGGGTGATGGATCATGGTGGCCGTGATGGCGATCTTTCAGTAAGGTGAAGGGACGATGCTACTGATGGGTGGCTATTGGTGGTCATAACTGGTCACCGAAGCGAGTTGCCTGTCACCAGAGGGTGTTGTCGCCCGCCGGTGTGTATCACAAGTGTGTTGGTGGTATTGTATGTGTGTTTGAGAGAGAGAGAGAGAGTACATTTATTTGTTTAGAAGGGTATTAGAGTCTTTTCATTTATTTTATGAAAAATGAAAATGTGTAACTTAGTGTAATAAAAAAAGATAGTAAGTGCAATGTGTAGTTTAAGGTAATTTTCAGAGATGCCGTGTATAATTTACTCATTATAATATAACTTAAAGTCCTAGTTGCTAATAAATCTTCATTGCTAGTATAACCACAATATAACTTGATGGCCTACCCCAAGTCAAAAACACTTTTCGAATGCCTAATCTAATCATATTTCCCACTAAATAATATGAAATACTAATTTTGTCACTAAAAAGACTTCCAAACAAATTTTAAGTTCTACTACTCAATTCAAAGTCAAAATACTTTTCTAATTAGCATTTACGACAATAGCCTAATAAAAAAGATCGGTGTATTACAGAATAGCTATCATGCAAAGTCTAAAATTGTCGTCGCAAAAGCCAGATTGTTTTACCAAATTCTAATCAGGCTGATGTTGTAAGCAACCTTTGCCCTTTCAACCTTGAATCACACCTATTACTATATACACGAGATTAAAGTACTTGCTATTACTATATAGACGAGAGACTTATGCATGCCCAGAAAAGTACAAACATTAGAACTTTATCATAAACACGATGAAAATTAACCCACACGAACAAAGGGGCAGGATCGAGAGTGGCAGAGCTCACATAACTAGACAAAGGTTCAACTTCCTAGTTAAAAAGCAAAAAGTTAATGTTTATTTAATAAGTTAGATATCCGTTCATTGCTGGCGCTCTTTTGCAATTATGTCTCTGGTACCCTCGATGTTCTTAGCCTTGCAATTCAACCAAAATTTCTTGTAGGAGCGGCAATTTCTGTGCTCAATCCCATACTCATCGGCACACTGCAATAAATAAGCATTAAAATGATCTTAATTTCATCTTCGTTACTCTAAACGTTTATAAATGATGCAACCTCAAATCATAATATATATATATATATATCATAATAATATGCGTAGCTGTCATCTCATACTATGAAAACAGTAAAGTTGACAATCGGCTTCTTTAAGGAAACACCGGAATCCTTCATCTACTGCGAGTGTGATCCAGTATGCGGTTCTGCCAAATGTAATTACCTTGCAAACAATATCCCGATTGAGATGATGTCAATTCAATTCGTTACCATACGGGAGACTCAAAAAAAAATTGTACGTGCACTTTGAAGTTGATGACTTATTCTACTAGCTGATTCACAGAAGAAATAATCAATACCAATAACAAATGCAATAAAAAAACAGCAACTGATGAGGACAAAGTCTCGGTCAGAATACTGTAAGCACTCTCATCATCTTCACCATCCCTCCACCAAAATCCTAGAGTTTTGTAAATCTGAAACTCAGGAAATCGTTTTGAAGGTCTTAACGCTTCTCACTGAGAGTTGCATTCCGAATTTTGGACTTTCTGACCAAAATGAAATTTGATGCCCCCTTCGGCTTTTGGCAATAGTTTGCCATTCATCTTACACTTTCTTCCTAATAGTTGATCAAATAGAACATAGATCTGAAGAGCCTAAGATGTATGGGGGTGCAAATGAGTGCTCCTATGTGTGACCTTGTGCATGTACAAGAAAATCAGAAGTTTTGGATGCCCTAGAGTCATTCAGATGGCCAAAGATTAAAGAATTACAGGTTTTGATTATAATCACATGCATGGATCGTTGGTCATTGACATTTTTCAGTTGCAAAAACGAAAACATTTATACTCTCTCCCTGTTATCTCCTTCATCACCTTCCTCTCCCCTAATATCTGTTTCCGGGAGTAATGAATGATGGAGGCGGCGCAGGGAGGAAGCGGATCCATGGAACTCCCAGCATTGAGTAACTCTCACTTCGTTTAATACTCTCTCGCTGTTATCTCCTCTTCCACCTTCCTCTCCACTTTGTATCTGTTTGCGGGAGTAATGAATGATGTAGGTGGTGCACGGAGGGAACAAATCCATGGAACTCCCTGCATTGACGTAACTCTTGCCTCAGATCAGGGAGTGAAGGAGGCAGTTGGATTGCCGCCGAAGATGATTCATGGACATTGGAGATCGTTTCACATGATTTTACCTGAATCATGGAACTCACAGGGGGACGAATAGCATCCCCGCTCGAGCTTTCATAATCGGAAATTTCCCAAAAAATTATTGCCAAAACACGTTCCATCATCCTCCTGGTCACCTAACTTTCTTAGGATTTATGGAAACGCTGCATCTTAAATGCTTTCTTCTTTTCAACATTGGACTTGTTGTTGCATCTTGGATGCTTTCTGTTTTTCCATTCATTTCGTCCAAGATTTATTTCAAGCAGTTGCTACATAATGACTGGAAGTTGCTATAACCGTGGGATGCATATCGGAACATGTTGGTTATGAAGGATTGAGAATATCTGTTAAGTGTTCCTAGTGTCATGTTCTTTTCATCAATTACGTGCGTGTTTGCGCTCTGTGCCTAAGCTCTGAGGACCCTTTGCGCTTTACGCGCACCGGTGCTCTAAATAAGTGGGCAATTACCATCACCAAGCCTACCGTATCTATCCACCTATCACCACAATTGTCATCATCCTTCAACCCCAACCACCATAGCCACTTCCATCATCGCCCCCCCATCATCACCTCATAGATCTACTCATAGCCATCCCTATCACCACTACCGAAAATCTACTCATAGCCACCACAAACACCTCAGACCAGACCAAGATTTACATTCGATCACCCTCAGTTGCTGAGTTCGTTTCTTCTTCGGTTCTTCTGGCCTTTTTTGACCAACGAGAAGAAGAATGACATGGCAACCACTGATTTGCGTCGGATGTGTCTCTTTTTGCTTTTTGCAGTTTAAATGCTTCATGCAAGATGCTGGGTCGCAGTACGGTGAAGCATGCCGACTTTTGGTTTTTATTTTTCTCATGGTTTTTGGGTATGTACTCTGTAAAGCAATTATTAACCAGGTTTGGCTTTTCCTTTTTCATTTTATCTTGAAGATAATGGTTTTTGAGCATGTTATTTAGTAAGGGATTTTAAACCAAGATATGTAATTTGCATAGAAAGATCATTCTCTATAAAAGGCTAGACCATATCGAACATGAATTTGCCAATAATAATAGATAACATGGGTTAAAACTTCACTAGTAAATGCATGAGGAGCAAAATCATATTCCACTATGGAGCCTACATTTCCTTTACAGGTTTGAAAACTAATTCAATAAAGAACGTACCATTTGAAAGCAACAGGAAGCAGCAATACACCAATCACGTGTTTCTCTCCTATTATAGATTCTCTCGGCAATCGCATCATCATATTTCGCTGCTCTTGCAGCGTCCATTTGCATCTTGTCAGATCCTGGAAAAGAGAAAGTACATGAAGGAGCACAGGGAAGGCACAAAAAATTATATAAGGATGCACTAAAGAATTAACATCTTATGCTATTGTGGGGCACAAAAAACATTAAATATATCAGAATAGAAAAGTAAGTATACGAGAATAGAGAGGAGGTGAGTAAACAAGGGAGAAGTAACTAGTATTGTTGTAAGAGAAGTTGACAATAAATGCATAGGCAAAAAAGGGTCCTCCCTTACCAATGGCAAAGGTAGTATGTTTTAGGCTTCCCCTGAGTTCTTATCAAAAAAAGATGTCAAACGAATTGATGAGAAAAGGGAATGCAGTAGTAAAGAAGCAAATGCCAACAATATCCGCAGCATGGGCAGGATAATGTAGCATACAAATAGTAAAGTACAACATTAGTGCATGTAAGGAGAGCAAGGGAGGCGTCAGCAAGTATACTTTAACACACAAGAAAGATACATACGATTAATGCTCAATATGAACGTACAAGTTTCAACAACTATCGTTTTTCTAATCTGATATACATACGATTAACATTTATGTTCAACTTGTGACTTCTATCTAACATTGAGTTTTGAGTAGGAGGGATAGACTTACTCCTCGGAGAACTATCACCAATAAGAGATCTTTTGAGGTCTTTCAAAGAATCTCAGAAGTGAAATAAGAGGGGACAAAGCAGCAAGTACGTTTGTCAAGTAATGCTCAATATGAAGCAAATAAAAGACAGTCTTTGAAGTTTGAACTACTAATTCCTACAAAATCATAAAAACAAACCAGTCCATAAGAACTTCGAACGTGATCTAGCTCAGAATGAGGTGTAGGTCCCTTTGAGGGACGAGGGAGCAGGTTTGATTTGTGGGGACGTGACTCCGCTTGGTTTTATTTCCATGCATCTCGCTAGAGAAGGAAAAGTGTACTTTCAAGGGTTACGAGGCATTGGTAGACCTGCTTTTGTTTGTTTTGACTCTCTTCGCCAAGGCAAAGGAGGTAAACTCCAACGACGCCTTTCTATTTTTAGACAAGTCAAATATGTTCAACAGTTTTGCGGAGCCTCGAGTGTATGTTGTTGCACCCACCCGCCGCCTTCCTTAGGTATATTTTTCTGACAAAGAAATATACATTAACGAGTCCTAGAGATAGGGAACGGTAAGCCTCGGTCACCAAAGCAATGGGCCATCTCTAGTACTCCATCCGTTTCAAAATACTTGCCCCCTTTTGACCTTTTGCAAATTGTTAGGATACAGTTCAAAGATCAAAACATGAGTCAACCAACGGGAGACAAAAGAACACATACTCGTAAAGACTACGACTACGACTACGTTGAAACATGTTCAAATCCAATTCTGGAAATTCTCGAAAATCGAGGGATACGAACACAGGATGTAAACTCCGTGGCAACATATGTAAAGCAGAGACAGCTCAAAATCGGAAAGGAGCGTAAAAACATTAGCAGGGTATGAAATTAATCGGACATGGAAACCTAAGAAAGAAACATTAATGAGGCTTTAAAAATGTAACGTGAAATTAGGTATTTCGACAACTGAAAACAAACGAAAGAAGATCGGGATTGGATAGTCACCGTAGCGGGTGCCGGCCATGATTTGCAACGCGTCGGCGAGCGAGAAATCCTTAAAGGCGGAGGGAAGGAGAGAGGATTGATAGATCCTGTTCTTGATTTCAGCTGGGCCGTTGGATCAGTTTTTCACCACTAATGCAATATTCTTTGCGAAGACGATTATACCCCGTTGCCACCGCTCTTCCTAATTAACATCCCGTTGACGGCCGTACTCTTATTTGGAAATTATTATTATTATAAGACATAGAAAGTTAAATTCATAAGGAATAAATTATTGTAGTCTGCTTTACAGATTCTTTATTCTTTTTGCTGCAAGACTTTTTTCTCTTTTTCTTTTTCTGTTGGTGGCATAATATAAGTTGTTTCGAATAATTTGGCACGATGGGCTAATAGGCATCCTGTGGTGCGCGCCCAAAGATAAAGTTAACATATGATATTTTTGTAATACCAAACTTGCCCTTTACAATTTATTTTGACTGTATTTTTTAATAAATTTTGAATTGTAAAAATAAAACATGTCCTTATATATAGTTATTATCTATTTTTTTTATGTAACTTGTAAAAATTTCTTATTATGCGAAGTGTAACATTTGAAGTGGTGTTACACCAGAAGAGCTATTCCTTTAATATATATTTGTATACAAAAAGTTCGAGTCTTAAGCGAAATTTGCATTGATTTCAATAGCAACTAAAATTCTCTGAATAAATTTTTTGATAATTACTAACCATCTGATTCTTCTGACTAACGCTTGATCGAAGGCCTGATAGCTTGTTTTTGGATCAAACGGTGAATTTAACTTAGTTCGTCACGAGCACTTGATGAATTCCGCCGCGGCCAAAGAGCTTGTATGTCCAAACTCGAATGATGTATTATCTGACTTAAAGAATTTGTGTCTTCAATTTGGTTTAACCCTTGCTTGGGCAAATAGACTCTGACCTGAGATAATCATCATGTTCTTATGACTTCATAGAAAAACTTATGGATTAAGAGAAAAAATTTCTTCCTCTAATTTGATAAAATAATCTTATTCTTCTGACGTGAGAGAAAAACTTTTGGCTTAAGAGAATACACTCTTCCTTGAGAGAATAATCTCTGGCTTCTCTGACTTAGGAGAAAATCTTATCTGGCTTGAAAGAAAAAATTATGTCCACCCCTTGGGGTTATCCCATATGTATAGGGGTGGATAGGATTATTGCTATAAACTGCACCTCTTTGATGTTTATCTCATAATATTATGAAGAGATAAATACCATGCTTATGGCACAATATTGATGGTCAAAACTTCCAAGATGATGCATGGCACTTCTACAAATGCCCTTCGAGACTTGGTCAGTGGCATATTGAAAATGTGCTCGAAAAAGTGAACGAGTCTCGACACTTTTTTCTTGACATTTCCTTTTGTATTGCATGGATTTTGCCCATATAACAAAGAATTTGCGGCCCCAAATTAGAACTTATAGTTTGTAGCACCTTGCTCCCTCTTCACTCGTGAACTTGGATGAGAAAACTTGATAACCACTCGAATATGGATGAATGAACATGTGACCCACTTGAGTCTTGGATAAAGAAACCTGATAGCAACTTCAATTCGGATGAAGAAACTTGATATCTACTAGAACTTGAACTTGATAACCATAAGAAGTTGAACTTTGTGTCACTTTTTTTCAGACTTCGGCGCTCTCCACTAGCATTGAAATTTTGCTAGTTTATTTCTTGCTTTGCCAACCGACTTGGCGCTCTTGCAAGGCTACAAATTTCTGCCAATCTACCTTCAGCTTCCCTTACTGACTTCGGAATGACTTATTTCAAGTATTTCGAGCTTCCTAATCCATGACTTTCCATCATCAAGGAGAACGAAAATCAACGAATCAAAAGCACGACCTTGGCCGTATATCCTCCGGCTATAAGGGAGTTGGCTTAGGATCGACCTCTCCATTTTGACCCGCCTCATATGCCAGGGTAATTCATCAAATCTACCAAAGCAACAATCAATGACGTGAAAGACCCCAACTACAGCTCCAGTTTGAATGTTTTAGCACTGGAGTCACCTCTCTATGATTCAAGGGAAGCAGTCTCTCATGTATGGACGGGCTTCTATCAACACGCTACACACTTCACTTGAAGTGATCTTTATTTCTTTTTAGGACTTAGAAATGATCGGTGAACTTCCTGTTCACGGGCTTTTCTACGACAAAGTTTTTTCATAGCCCAAGAAATTGACAGGTCTCAACCAAGATGGGAATCTTCTCTTGTCTCTCAGGTGCAAATATCTGTCCATGATTTTTGACGAACTTAATTGCAAAAACTAGGAAAATCAACATGTAACTCTTCTCAACTGTGTTCAGTTTTGTTTAGATGTCCCATTTCATACAGCGAACCTTCGACAAGGACGTCAAAGAAATTAAAGGATAATAAACCAAGATGTAGGCACAACCCTTTTGGGACTATTGATCATATGTTCTCATCGGAAAAAAAGTAATGCCACCCAATATATAGTTCAATTGCATTCGTCCCAGTGTCTTCGAGGTGGCAGCATGATGGCCTGTAGAAGTAAGTCCTCCTTAGATGTACTGGTGTTTGCCTGCATCTACAATGGCCTAAGTAAGCTCACCTCTCCTTCTCGCATAAAGAAGCGCAAAACAGTATTTCCTATTCACTATTTCTATGGGTGGAGAGGACATTATTTTGGAACTTAATTTTTTTCCCCACCATGTCCACTGATGTGCTTGCATGAATAAGGTCTCTGGTGGCGAAACAATTTGATATTTCACGCGCTTGGGTTTGCTCCACAATGTTAATACCTCTAGCTTATTTGCTTTGAGCTTCTATAAGTAACAGCGATTCACTATGACACGCAACATATATTTATCATTATATTGGAGTGACTACATCATCTACCTCTGTACGAGCTACTAACTCTTCGGCACGACAGTGAGTGTATTATTAATCTTACAACCTCACATGATTAGTTACCAGTTTTTCTTTTGCCAAGACATCTAAGGTGAGCTAAAGAAAGAATTGCATGCGACCTCACTGGATGAAGTGGCTCAGCTTTTCCATTCATGCACTCGTTTCTTAAGTTGGTCTCAGATCATTATTCCATCTCATATTGCAACTAAGCACATCTTGCTGCAAAAGCTTCTATTGCATGATGGTCGAAACAACTTAAAGATGCTTTAAAAAGATATTTTTCGATTCTGTGATTGAACTTAGAATGTACGTAGGTGTAAGCTGCCTACTTACCTTGAAAAGATCAAGTCAAACATCGTTCAGACTTTTTGACTCTCTTTTTCTTTTTTGCATGTTTGTACTTGCCGCGGAGCAAGTGTGAGTATAACAAAACATCCTTCAAGTGTAGTAATGTTTCGAGAATCTCCCATTTATGAGGTAGATTCTAAAACCGTCTTCGACGATCAACTTATAAGCTCTTTTATGTAAACTTCTTCCAACCAAACATTTGTTTGATCCACTTATTATCGGATCAATATGAATAGAAGCTTCAAAGATGGATCCAATGATATCCATAAGAGAGGAAGAGGGGGGGGGGGGGGGGTACTTTCTCCAACCAAACGTTTGTTTGATCCACTTATTATGAATTGAAGCTTCAAACATAGATCCAATCAAATTCGATACGATGGCAATCCTAGGTACAATTACTCCTATGAGTTTCACAGACTTTTGTCACTACAATCCGTACGTATAAACCATCCAACGTAATTGGGCTAGAGCAAAACAAACTAAATTTCACAATATTCGGCATCCTATTTATGGCCCCACAATAACTAAGCTTAGAGCTTCTCTTAATTAGATGAAGAATGACTTGCAGTGCTAGTCGCCTCGGTTCTAATTTAGAATCGTCTTTCATTTCACAGTTTGGTGAGGCCACTCTTAAAGTTCTTTGTTCCCTTCATGTTCAGTGTGCTATAGTTATGAGATGAAACATATGGGTATGGACCTACACTTTTCATTTTGCAAATATATGAATAATGGGGGGACATGTATTTTGACTCTGGAACATGTATTTGGCTCTGCATTTTGTACGGCTTTGCTAAAGGCAAACAGACGTAATATTACAGTTTGAGAAAGCCAAAGAAGTACCCACTGCTTGTACCTGCACAAGGGGGCCCATATTTGCTTCGACCTTAGAAGTTTGTGTATAGTATTAAGTAGGGGTGGCAATTGCAATCCAAACCCATTTACCCGCTCAAACCCGCCCATTTAAAAATTACCCAAAACCACCCATTTAGATTAATGGGTCAAATGGGTCAAGAATCTTGCAACCCATTAACCCATTAATTTATACGGGTTACAAATGGGTGCCCATTACCCATTAATTATCATTCTTCTCTCTTCCTTCATCCACACCCACACTGAGGACACACGACATTCACCCACAGGCCACAGGCGTTCACCGTCGACGCTGCCGCCACAACTCTCGCCGTCGACACACGACGAAATTTCACCGTCATCACCGCCACCGCCGACCTTCTGTGACAGGTAAGCTTCTTCTCCCGTCGTTCTCTCCATCTCTTTCTCTTTTGATCAATCTTCTCACTTCTTCGATCTCCGTCTCTCTTTTATTCCGACAAGTCAACGTATTTTGAAATCTTAGTTTATTCATATTCGAGTGTATTGCAGAGTGAGTAGTACACAGTGGCGTGTCATTGCATTCATAGAAGCTTACCCGTCAGGTGCTCGATAAAATGTCTGTAAGAAATGATTTTGTTGAATGAGTTATTGACTTTGCCATTTTGTTCAAATCACGCTGACGGGTTTTGGCAGCTGTATTTTGAGGATGATGGTTTAAGCATATTATACAAGTTTTTCAGTTGATTTTGAGATTCAACCTTACCGTACTAGCTATTGATCTTTGATTCCCAAAGTGGAAGTCTAATTATGGAGCATAGGTAGTGCTTGACTGGCGTGAAAGCTGAAAATTGCTACTAACATACGCAAGACCCGTATATAAATTTCTCCCAGTCAAATATAAATTACATGTAGTGGATTACATAAAAATGTGTCCGTGAACTTGGTTAAGAGCAGTTCATTTATATAAGTAAATGACATCTATAATTACTCCTGCATTGGATGCTATACTAGCAACTCTACAGTCATATTATCCTTGTAACACAATCATGTATAGTAATGAGGAAGTCAAGTCAGAGCTCAGTATGGATAGCTCAGTATGGATGAGGTAGTGTTCACTGGGTTGTGCATCATCAGCCTGTTTGACAATGAATTTCATGTCCGAAGAATTTAGACATTCTGCTGAAGGCTGTACATATCCATAGCCAAAGCCTGTGGCAGAGTTGCAGTAGGTCTCAGCTGTGCCATCCATCTTCACTAAGTTGATGTTGTTAGCACCAAGTGGCTGCAGGAAACTGTGTCACTGCAGGCGAATTTCATGGACTTGGCGGTCTTTGTAGTCCCACTGATGTTCTGGTACATTATTTGGCTAATTGCCACAGCTGTTGTCTACAAAAAGCGAGTGAAAACAAGTTTGTTTTTTGTCTCAGAATTTAAAATTATTTGGAATTTTTATACGAAATAAAGTTTATGAGTATATCTGCGGAACACTTTCGATTTGGTTGTAACCACAATACTATATTTTGTCTTTTCATGAAAAATAGCTTGTCTACTCGTGTACTTCCTCCCATCCCCTCCCCCCTAACATTCTCAAGTTTAAACTAAAAAAGAAAAAATGAGTGCGTAACTTATTTATTAGAAGTGTAGAAGTACAATTTAATTTGACAATATTATCATCATTTCTAAGGAAAAAAAAAAGTTTGAAATACTAAAGTCAACTAGTCGGGTCAAAAAGTCAACGGGTCGGGTCAAAGTGGGTCAGTCCAAGTGTTGTGTCGGGTCAGAAACTGGGTCGAGTGAGAAATTGTCAAATTGGTTTGGGTCTTGGTAAATGGGTCATGTTGGGATAATGGGTTAAACCAACCCATTTAATGGTTGACCCAGTTAACCCATAAATAAATGGGTCTAAGTGGGTCAGTCACCCATTTGACCCAAATCCAAACCCAACCCACTCACCCATTTTGCCAGGTTTATTTATTACCTTCATTCAATTCCCAACGCCTTACACGGACCTAAAAGACTATCGAAGTCTTATTCGTGGTTTCTTTTCAACAGGGATGGATTGTTAGTGTACTTTTATACAGCTAACAGCTATGCTACTAATAAACCTGAGTAACAAATACTTAAGATTATCTAATTAGCTACAATCTCTCAAACACTTAAGAGATAAACATGATATTCTCTAAATAACTATAACTATCCTCACTAATAAACATTATATGTTAGTAGGTCGATAATGGGTCCATCTCGACCCAATATATTAATAAACTCCAATGGTAATTAGGATTTCAAAAAAAAAAAACTAATCCCTTATAAACATCGGATTGATCGGTCCAACGATGATCTAGATTTCCAAGAACAAAAAAAAAGCAATCCCTTACCTCTAATTGTACAACTGAATCTAAACCCTTGATCTTCCCAATCTAAATATATCATAAGCCCTAAAAATAAATATAACCAAAAGTTTCAGTTCTGGTTCTAACAATAACAATGACTCGTGAAGTTCTTACTACAGGCCTCAATTCGACAATCAAAACTAAGTTCTTACCTCGAAGCAATGAGCAAAATTCCAAGAGGTCATACTCTTTGGAGGCTTCTGAGAAAATTGTTATGCTCTTAGGGGAAAACCAATATATTATACGTAAAGTGTCAAAAACTAAAAGGAATATAATTATGTTCTTGAAACCATTAAAATTGTAAAGTACTCATCATATTCAAAATTTTCTAACTTTTTAGCTAGTGAAGCTAAAGACCAAACTTATATTGGGTCATCTAATACCAAAAGTATAACCCACCTTTTGGGAAAAAGAAAAATTGCGTTGTTTCCTAAGTCCAAGAGCTAATAGGAAAATTTATAAAAATGTCCTTAATAACCAAAGTCAAATTTTCTAATAGAATTAAATGCATTTAAATATTCAGGATCTAACGATTACCACATCGCACAAAATTTAACATCTCGGTAGAATATTGTTCTCTCAATCACTTTATTTCTCTTTTATTTGTACGCGTATAGTATATGCCCACAATCCTAGAGTAATCTTAAGCACGAATATTGAGGCCACGTATAGCATATGCCCACAATCCTAAAGTAATCTTAAGCACGAATATTGAGGCCACTAGTAGAAGTTTGATCGTCTCAAAGTTGTTTGCATTGAGAAGCAGGTGCTAGGTTATGTGTATTCCACGGTCTGAAAGTTGTTTGCATGGAGAAGCAGGTGCTAGGTTATATGTATTCCACTTCCATCATGAGATGTATCTTTCCATTGGAAGTCATTTTCCATGCTGCTTTGGCTTTAAATATGTGCACAACTTGGGTGTCTGTCCATGCATATTTTACTTTTATGGGTAATCATTTTATTTGGAAAGGACCGACCAAATTGCTTTTACATGATTGTGGTGGCATCTAATTGGCCTTGGTCCGGATGTTGGAGGAAATAAGTCCTTTGTTGACTTTGTGATGCATAGTTTTACAAAAAATATCAGATAGGGGGATGTTAAACCACAATGAAAATCCATCACCGTCCTGATAACGGGGGGAAGGAAAATTGGGATCTTTCATACGATGGCCATAAAGTCAGGGACACTATATATATTGGAATAGACGAAGAGGAGAAAATATTCAATGGTTGTCTAACGCCACCTGAGGTGGCGTTAGACTACCACTTATATTTTGTCAACTAAACAGTATTGTCAAATGTTAAACCATAACATAGCTCACCATGGTTAATTAAAACTTTAAATTCAAATTACTGCAAATTTTAAACAGTCCACCTAATATTTTCCATCATCATTAATTACCAATTCTCACTGATATCACTTCTTGTCTTCTTCCATGATATAACTTCTTCCTCTTTCTCTTGATTTTCTACCCGCCACTGTCGCCATCTCCGGTGACACCATGTCCACCATCACTGGAGTTTTACTTTGCAAAGAAGATCCAAGTTTCTAGTTTATGACAATGGAAGAACGAATCATGAACTCATGGGTATCAACATCCAACATTTCATAAGATTCTCTTCACGTGCCCATGCAACTAAATGAATACAAAATATGTTTTTGGACAAATCTTTAGCATTCCTATCTACAAAGGTTTTAGTGTCAAGCCGATCTTAATTTTGCCAATTGGAGAAAGTGTCCCTGTTTTTTTGTTGGACCAGTCCAAACTCTGGAAGGATTAAATCATGTTGAAAGGGGTGGCACTTCACAGTTCAGTATGTGAGTACCAAACTCAGCATACCTCTGTTACCAATCTGCCACAAACCACCAAAAAGTTTCTTCATAGACAGATTCAGTTGGGCATTTCATCAAACATCTCTTGGGCATTAGTCTACATGCCACATATTTCTCACTTTCCTGTTATAAATTTCCTTCGTAGAGATTCTTATAATTTTTTTACAGCGAACTGAAGAAACCAGCTCTCAATCAGTCCTCTCTGCGATGAATCCTTCCAACTTTGATTTAGAGTTAACATCCATCTTGGTGGGTTAAGAGCGCGGTTTTTAGTGGGTGTTGCCGTCATGACGCGAATCTCATAAAAAATGGTGTCTTGGTGGTTGCTGGAACAAATCAAGAAGAGAGAAGAAAGCAGGGAGAGAGAGAGAGAACAGAAGGGAGAGAAATGAAAGTAATGTGCACTATAATAGAAATTTTTTATTTTGGGCAGGCATTTCAAAATTTTCACAAAAAAATTGGATTTCAAATTTTTAGCTAATTATGGTTAAGGATTTCTATCTAACTAGATAGCTGCCTTACATCTCAACTAATGTTGTGATTTGCCACAATATTAATGGTAGTCTAACGCCACATAAGCTGATGAGATGGCGTTAGACAACCACTGAATATGTTCTCGACGAAGTGGGGTCAAGAGAGATGAAAACGGAACTGATAATGTAGCTTTGGAAAATAAACTTTCTCCCGTAATGTCCCTCGCATACGCCATCCAGCTGTAGCAATGCACACTTTCATGAGCATTTACAAATGGTGTACCCAAAAAATTGTGCAAGGAATCAACTTAACTTGGTATATTTCCCTCTGTGACCCTGTCCCCTTAGACACATATTTGAACTTCCAAACCTCACTAATTGAATACTGCTAATTTTCTTCATCGAAACAATCAACTTTATCCATCGTGAAGTGAATGCTCATGAAGCAAGACTGCTCTCCAAAGCATCATTTTCCATCCTGAAGGACTAAAGCAACGACCATAAGAAAACCCCACCAAGAAAGACGACTGGCCAAAGCAAGACCGCTCGCCAAGGCAGGAACGCTCACCGAGGAAAGAGCAATACATGGAACAACGGCTTGTCGAACCTGACCAGCCCGCTGAGACAAGACAACACGCCGAGTCAGAGCAACCTACCAATTTAGGACGGCCTCTCACGGGTTTCCTCCTTGCATCATCCAAAATCTCATTTTTCCTTGGATACCTTGAGATCATCCCTTGGGCACTCGACCACCTCATTGACTCGTCGTCGCTTCTATGTGTCTGCAACCACTCTCTTGGAGATGCACTCCACATTGCTTGGCGATTGCAGCTATCACAAACATCTCTTGAATATTTGAAACTTAGCCCTTTTCTTGGCACTTGAATGCCCATGCGTCAACGTGCCATCTCCATGCGCGCAACGTGCTCAGGATCTCGATCGTGATATGTCTGTCGCACCGATGCACTGTGTTGTTTCCATGCGACGTGCTCTTTACACCGCATCCTATCACCATACCCCCGAGGCCGGTCTTATACTCACCACACCAAGCACCTTTGACTTGGTCATGGAAAGCTCCAACATACAGTCCTAAGTGTGTAACATTCCCAGGGGCTCCCCTCGTAGTGCTCCGGCTCGAGGGCTTTTTGCAAAGGGAAAGGTCCGCTCTCTTAGTAATGCCCTGGGTCGAGGAGTTTTTGCAAAGGGAAAAGTTTGCTCCCTCAAGAAAGTATATATGCCATGGTGATTGGACAACACTAGGCATGTTGTGTTGTGATCCAAAACACTCGTGTTATAGGCAAGGATCATGTCCTACGTGAAACTCCGAGACGAGAGCCGGTTTGTTGGTTTTTTGGCGACAGCTTTCCAAATTCCGTCGCCAAATTTTTGGCAACGGGGTTATTCGCAAAGGACTTTTAGTGACGGGGTGTCCATCACTAAAAGTCTTTTGAGACGGAAAGATGACTTTTAGCAACAAATTGTTCACTCGCTAAAAGTTCTTTTTCTTGTAGTGCTTAAATTTGTGCTTCTACCTTCACAACATTGCATCTCCTCAAGCTTTGTATTGGATGTTCCTGCTCCTACCATTGATGAGTCCTTTCTTTGTCCTACATTATGATATTAGGTATTTGATTTAGAGTATACTCATTGCAGCACCAATTATATACTAAAAACGCATTCTCGTTTTACAAAGGTAACCTCAACTTGGGAGGTGATCATCATGGTATAGCTCATCTGTCATTCAAAGTCTCCAGTAACGCATACCTTAACATCGTAAGACAAAGGCAGCGATGCCAGTCAAGGCCTTAACCCAATAATCCAAGAGGAGAGGAACATAACCTCAAGGATAAGTAGGAAACCAGTACCATTTTCCTCATCAATCCAAGAAGAAAGAAAACCGTTTTGCACACTAGAGATGAACACCATGGATGTCAACAAGGTGGTCGACGTAGTTGTACTACTCCTCATGCCTACCATCACCGAGTTTAAAGCCCCTTTAACATTCTCGTGTCTTAGGTACTCATCACTTTGTTCCAAGCATATACTCTCAACCTCCAGTTGACACTATTCACTCAGGTTTTACCTCTAGGGTTTTGGTCGGTTCTAAACACCACTTAGCCCATAGCTCCTCGATCCTTCGGTCCCTTTATAGTAGGACTCTCCATTGGTACATTTATGGCTCGTAGCATGCGTGTAATGGTCACTATAACTGGTACACTCTAGAGTTGCCTTAGCCCAATGCTACAAAAACTTTTGTCGGCCATCGTTGTTCCCCGCATTACCTTCACAAAGATTACTTCAGGGACTTATGACACTATTATAACGGAAGATATCACAGATCGACACTAAGATTTATACTGGTTTGGCCCCACCTGCCTACGTCCAATCCCCAAGCACTCCACACAAAGGAGACCTACTCGAGTCTTTCATTAATCAGCTAGCTTCAGGTACTAGCTCAAACCACAGTACAAATTTGAAACCTCTTCAAGGTTTCCAAGGATTACAAGTGAAATGAAGAATACAATTGAAATGCAGGTCACACTCCTCAATGAGTAGATATTACAATGAAAACAAATGAGCTAAGCTTTCTTAGGTGGGAAGATCTAAAACCTTAAAGAACTTAACCAAGAAGCTTGCTATTCAAGATCTCAAACAAGGAACTTACTCAAAGAATAGTATAGACATATATGAATAAGTTGAGAGAGTATTTTTTAGGGGGAGAGAGACAGAGAGAGATTAGAAAAAGTTAGTAATAATCTCTCTAAGAGTCCCTTTTATACTTGAAGGAATATGACTATTGAAAAGTAGATAAATGGATGACACATAGATTCTTTCGAATGAATGAATAAAATCATTCGAAGGAATTTTTCAGTTAAGTCATCTCTGAAGAATTTGGTCGAATGAATCCAAGATTCACTCGAAGCAATTTGAAGAATAAAGCAATTTTGGTGCCACTGAAACATTCAGTCGAATGAAAAGCAAAGGTTTCGAATGAAAACTTTTGCTTCAAATGGAAACCTTTTCCTTCGAATGAAAACCATGTTTAATATCAAAGAAATGAGGACTGAAGTATTTAGTCGAATGAAAGTGTTTTCCTTCGAATGAAAACCAAGTTTGAAATCAGACAATCGAGGACTGAAGAATTTAGTCCGATGAAAAGCAAAGGTTTCGAATGAAAACTTTTTCTTAAAATCAAACAAAGGAGGACTAAAGGATTCAGTCGAATGAAAGCCTTTTCCTTCGAATGAAAACCAAGTTTAAAAAGAGACAACTGAGGACTGAAGGGTTCAGTCGAATGAAAGCATTTTCCTTCGAATGAAAACCAAGTTTTAAAACAGCATACGAAGACTGAACGATTCAGTCGAATAAAAACTTTTTCCTTCGAATGAAAATCTTTTCTAGATGAAGACTTCTTGGTTTGTCCTTTTTGATTTTCTATTAGATCTTTAAGAAGGCTTAGCTTTGAATATTACAATGATAGAAAAATAAATTATCCAAGTCTGGAGTCTTTGACCAGAGAATATTTCATGCTATGATTGGTCCTGAAATCATACTTAATAAGATTGTTAGATTAATGTTAAAACGTTAATCTTGAAATCATCAAAATAATGAATCTAGAGTTTTAAAGTCAATACACCAAAGCACCAAGTTGCACCTCGCCACAGAGAGCCTAGTCCATCTACCTTAGAGATCACCAAGGCTTGACTTGGACGCCATAAATAAAATCAAGGAACATTTTCGTGCTCCCTTTTTTTTCCCTTATATATTACACATGATGTTAGGGGTGAGCATTTAAACCGTTGAAACCGATCCAACCGTGAAAACTGAACCAACCAATCCGTCTATTTCCAAATCGATCTAAAAATCAATCGGTTTCGTTTTTTTTTTCCAAACCGTACATTCGGTTCGGTCAGTTCGGTTTGAATTTTTTAGAAACCGCATAAATCGAACCAACCGTATATAATATAACATATCTATATTTTTACATAATCCTAGTTATTTTTTACTAATCTTAGTTATCTAATCACCCATATAAAATGAGATAAATCCTAAATCACTTAGCGTAACATACATTTTTCACTTATCGCCTACATCTCACTAAGTAAGTGTTATTAATTATGATAAAAAATTTCAGTTTTTTTGGAGCTTATTAGTATGTATAAGTTATTGATTTTTGGGCCTAAACTTGCCAAAAATTGAGTTTGGCCCAAACCGATTAAACCGTCCAAATTGAACCGTTCAACCCGTTGAAACCAAACCGTTCAACTACGGTTTGGTTTTTTTTCCCAAACCGAGGTTGGTCGGTTCGGTTTGGTATTCAGCCTCCAAACTGAACCAACCGAACCGTGCTCACCCCTACATGATGTAATACATATATATAATGCCCACCTAAATATTATGCGGTTGCTTAAAAGGGGATGTCATTTGGGTCAATTTGCATGCTAGAGTTACACGAAATAATACTTAAGCTCCGCTTTTTACCATTTGAGCTCCATATTCAATACTAAAAACATGAAAAGTATCATTATGCAGTCATTTTAACGAGAAAATAGAGCTCAAATAACTAAAGTGGAGCTCAGATATATATCTTTAAGTCTTACCCTTTGATATTGGCTTCACACATTAGAAATATTTTTGGCTCCGCCACTAAAGTAGTCCCGCGCCATGCCCACCTTTTAGACAATGTAACTGCCGAATTTTCCCTCTAAAATCCAAGTATCTGACCTTTGTATTGTTCAACGGTGGAGAAGGAGACACCTGCAAACACCTTACCCACTTCTCTGGGTCCCTAGAGCATTACGAGGAGTATAACACATAAAATCTAAGGAGATTCACAAGTCTCTCACTGGCCTGGCCTGCTCCTAGTATCATTAGATTCCAAATCCCCAAATATACAATCTCCACTTTTTTTGACATGGTGATGCTCTTTCTCAACATGTTCCATAATGAGGAAAAGCATGTGACCATTATTGACATTGTTGGCATCCGCCCGAACCCCGGGGAGAAGGTTTATGCTTATGAACCAATTTGATGTCAAGTTCTTGGAATGTACTGACATTAGCAAGCATGAGTTTTACCAAATCTGCATAAAGAACATGAACGAAATTTACAAAGTTCACATCCGTAACTTGCAGCTCATAGGGATGGCAATGGGGCGGGTCGAATGCGGATCTCCTAAAATCCGAACCCGCCCCGCTCGTCATGAAACTTCGCCCCGCCCCGCCACCAGGTTATTTATGTGAAATACCATAACCGATCCTATGAGAATGTAGAAAACCCGCACCCACCCCGCCTCGCCCCGCTCTCGCTGAATCGAAAAACATGTACCCCTGAAACACGAGCCTTCGGCAGAGAAGAAGGCAGCGGCGCCGGCGTAGCCTTCGGCAGAGCCTTCGGTGGAGCCGTCGCAAGCTGCGACGGCATCATCACAGGTTACAGCGATAGCAACGGCTTGGTGTCTGATGGCTCGTTGTTGCGAGTCACCGACGGTGCCTTAGATCAGTAAATGGTCAGTCGCCGACTGTGCGAATGAGAGGCCGGGAGAGAAAAAGGAGGCGCGACGGCGGCGCGACACCTTTGTTGTCGGCAAAGATTGAGAGTGTGAGACCTTTGTTGTCGGCAGAGAGATAGATTGATTGGGAATTAGGGTTGGGAATGGGGATGATAAGGAGTAAGGACATACACTACAAGAAAACAGGCTTTTAGCGACGGGGAAATCCGTCGCTAAAAGCCCAAAATCCGTCGCTAAAAGAATTAGCGACGGATTCACCGTCGCTAAATATCCCTCGTATAAAAGCCCGTCACTAATAGTTTAGCGACGGAATTTTTAAATCCGTCGCTAAATATGTGATTTTTACCGACGGATTTATTTTTCATTAGCGACGGATATTCCGTCGCTAATTATATTTTTAGAATTTTAATTTATTTTCTTTTTTGTCTAATTAGCGACGGATTAAATATTTAGCGACCGAATATTCCGTCGCTAAAAATCTTATTTAGCGACGGAATATTCCGTCGCTAAATAACTGATTGAAAGGAATACTTTAGCGACGGAATAAATCCGTCGCCAAAAGTCAATTTTTTTTTTAATTTTTTTTTTCAATTACCTAAACCTGTAATACAATTTTCAATTCTCAACAACAACGCACAATAATCAATACAGAAAGAAATATATATAATCAATTATAAAAAATATTTATTATAAAAAAAACTCATACATGTACAAGCTGGGAACCAGATATAGCCGGTTAGAAGAGGGGAGAAGAGTCCAAGCCGGGCGCGGGGGGCGGGGGGGGGGGGAAGCTAGGAACGGGCACGGGAAGGGGCTCATCAGGGGTTCCCGAGTCCCGGATCTGGATCCTGCGGGGCGGCCGGTCCAGCAGTGCCCTGCTCCCTCATCATCCGGCACACCACTGTAGCAATGCGCTCGATATCCTCCTCGTTCAACTGAGGCCGAGGAGCCGGTGTCTGTGGAGGGGCAGCAGGGGGTGAGGACGCTCCAATCACGACACGAGGAGTCGTGCTAGGCAGGCCGCGTATGCGGCCTTTCGGCCGATTCACGACCTCCGGCGTATCCAGCCATCGCTTCAACCCCCCAGTACTCGCAGCCGTACTAGTGGACGCTGATGGCTGTCCGGACTGCTGCTCGGACCCCCTTAGCTGTTCATACGAGGCCTGCAAAAATAGTGGTTTAACGATATGTTAGGGCATTAATTAACGAAACAGACATTGAGGATAGAAAGAAAAAACATTAACTTAAATAAATTGACTCACATCGATCCGCCGGGCAATATCTGAAATATAGTCGCCCGCCTGGTGCGTCTCGTCCTTGTCCTTCTTCCGCACGTGCGTCTGAGTATAGGTCAGAGCTATGACCTCATCCTCCTCTAGATCCGGGTGCTCGACCGCGTTCATGTGTCGGACGATGTCGTGTGGCACCGACCCCCCCCCCCGTGTGCGTCGGATCTCTGTTCTGTCTGTTCTCAGCCCCGCTCTTACTCTTGGCGTCCCAACCTGGATCCGCAGCCCACCGATCTATCATCTCCCCCATACACCGTGAGATATCCAATGTGGGGGATATTTCGTCATGTCCGTCATCGGGGCACCCGCGGGCAGCGCCTTCTTCCCCCGGTCCCGTGCATCGTGGAGCCATCGGCGGTAATTCTTGCCGATGTAGGCAAAGAAAGCCTGCTGCCCCAGTCCCTGCTGCTCAGGCGTATCAAACGTGAACCCCTCCTGTAAGGCATTCAATAACACAAATTAACAACATAAAACAAACTGTAATTTAACATTTACTAACGCTGAAAAAAATACTTCACCGTACCAGCCACTCCTCCCATAGGGCCTCCCTCGCAGCGGCATCCCAGTCCTTCCAGTACAGGCGTGGCTCGAAGAATCGGCCCTTCACAAGAACGCCGATCTTCGTCCTCGCCATATTCTCCAGGATCCTGCCAAAGAAGTAATTAAATTAATTAATACAGTTCAAATATAAATTAACACCCAAAATTTTTAAACATAAGGCATGAGGTGATATTTTTAGTACTTACAGGCCCTCCTGCGTGAGCGTAACTCTCTGTTTACGCTGGGGGTCGATGCGTACCCCGCGTGTCGGACCACGGCCTCGTCGAGATCCTACAAAACACAGACATTAATACAGTTCAAATATAAGGCTAGCGAAAATGTACGAAACACCGTTATCAACTATACCTGAGGTAGAACCCACAGAAGATAGAGACGGCTGGGGCGACGGCGATGGCTGGGGCGACGGCGATGGCTGGGGCTGGGGCGACGGTGACGGCGACGGCTGGGGCTGGGCCCCCGATGGCTGTCCGCGATCACTCTGTGCCTCGTCATCAGTAGGCAATGACGAGGTGGGACTAACCGGGGAGGAAGCAGCTCGGCGTCCAGCCCGGCCACGAATAGCCCGTATCCTATCCATATCTGACTTCATATAGATTATATACAAAGACATTAACACGTGAAAAACAATAATTTAGGCATAAATCATCATCGGCACTATATATATATATATGAACGGATCGATTCGATTAGGGCATTCAATTTAGGATTTAATTAGGGTTCAATTACTTCAATTTAGGGTTTAATTAGGGTTCAATTACTTCAATTTAGGGTTCAATTAGGGGGATCTATTAGTTCAATTTAGGGTTCGGTTGATTTGGGGCATTCAATTTAGGGTTCGGTTAGATTAGGGCATTCAATTTAGGGTTCAATTAGGGGTTCAATTAGTAGCGTTTCTCCTAAGGTTAGTTGCAGCGGGTGAAGGAAGCGAGAGCTTAGCGTACCCAGGTGCCAAAGTGCAAGGCACATCACAAAGCGGGAAGCTAATTTAGGTACAGGTTTACCCTCACGGCGTTTACCCGAATCCCTCTGTTTTGATGCATTGTTTTTAGTTAAATTTAGGTACATGATACTGCTTAATGTTTTTAGTTAAATTTACGAGTATGTATTGTTTTTATGTTTTTGCTTATCGCACCTTTTCTGAAATATCAACGCTGCACCACCCCCCAACCCATCGCACCACCCCTGTTTTATAAACACAGTCCCCCAACCTACAAACCGAAAGTCTTTCAATCACTGTCACCAACGGATGGGTCATGGGGATACTCTTCTGATGCAACAAACTTAGAAAAAACAAACTTAGGGAACTTTATCTAAAGCTTACGGTAAATTGAAACCTAAGATACATATTTCAGTGACTACATATTCACCATGTTTAGGTCCTCCCTTCAAAGCAAGTAAGAGATCCCACATATTCTTTAACTAATTCCACTGACATGTGGTCCAAATTTGTTGAGATTAACCCAATTTGGAATTGTTTGAGCCACAGCTCCGACTTCGTTATGAAGTGGGCATTCCTAAACACTCACTAGAACTCTTGGGGTGGACCGAAGGTTGGAAAATCAGTTCACCAACTACAACTCATGCCTCCCTTTTCCAGTGTACCACCAACTACAATTTCTATTTTCATAGCGGCATCACGTCCGCTACAGTTTCTATTAACCAAACAACTACTCAGTAGAAACAATCCATTAACCAAACAACTACGAATTTTGCTCAAGCCAATTACTGAAACCTTTGATGCAAAACTAATGAAGGAAGAAGCACAAAAAACAGCAAGGTCAAAGAATAATCCAACAAATTTCTTCTTTATTGCAAGTTTTCCCACTTTTTCTCAATAACCAAGCAGATTATCAGTACGCATAATCAATTAAAAGAACCATTATGCGTTTGCTAAAGCCAATTACAGTAACGCTAGATAGAAAATTAGTAAAGGAATTCGTGAAATTCACTTCGCTGAATCACAGCAAGGAGCGTACCGGATTTAGAAATTCACCTCGCCAGAATCTGGTGACGGCGGCGGAAACGAAGGCGGGATCCTCCGGCAACCAGTTTGGGTTAGGTCACCTGCTTCGTTCTCTTTCCTTGATGACGCAAGAAGCAGACTCACCGTCGGGGGTGGGTTGCCGTCGATGACAGAGACCAAGGTGGCTGTTTGGCAGTGGTGGCGAGGCGTCGAAGGTGGGTTGTCGTCGATGACAGAGACCAAGGTGGCTGTTTGGCAGTGGTGGCGCGGCGTCGAAGGTGGGTTGCCGTCGATGACAGAGACCAAGGTGGCTGTTTGGCAGTGGTGGCGCGGCGTCGAAGGTGGGTTGCCGCAGATGTGAAGGTCGTCAATGCACCGGTGAGAGAGAGAGAGAGAGAGAGACGAGAGAGAGGAAAAGAGAAAGGGGTATTTATAAAAGACTTTTAGCGACGGACTAATTCCGTCGGTAAAAGTCCGTCGGTAAATCAGAACATTCAACGACGGAATTTTTACTGACGGAATTATTCCGTCGCTTATATATTTTTTAAAAATTATCGAAAATTATAAAATTGTATAAAATATTTAGCGACGGTACTATCCTTCGACAAAAGTGTCTGTAATAGTCCGTTGGCAAAGGCTTTTAGCGACGGAATATTCCGTCGCTGAAAATATTTACAGACAGTTGTTTAGCGACGGCTTACTCCGTCGCTGAAAGATGCTTTTAGCGACGGAATTCATTCCGTCGCTAAAAGTCCGTCGCTAAATTTGTGTTTTCTTGTAGTGATATTATATAGGTGTGAGATGGACGGCTAGGATTAAAGATGAGTAGGGTTAAATACCGGGGCGGAAGCGGGTCGCGGGGCGGGGCGGAAGCGGGGCGGTTTGGACTAAATACCACACCCGCCCCTAACCCGCTGCGAATTTTTAAAAAAAAAACCATACCCGCCCCGTGGCCTGGTCAAAGTAAAAAAGACCCGCTCCTATAGGAGCGGGGCAGGGCGGGGATCCGCCGGTTGCGGGTCTTATTGCCCTCCCTAGCAGCTCAAGTCTTCTGAAACCACTCAAAGAAACTTCTCGTCGTACTCACAAGACAATTAGACTTGTCAATTAATAGCTTTAAAACCAAAATGATATCCCTAAACCAAAGCTAAAACAAAAAGAATTGAAGAAGAACACCAACAACAATTGCAAACGTCGATCACAAGTAAGAGACGTAAGCCCAGACAAAGAACACGTACTTTTCTCCCCTTAAACCTCTAAATTTCTATCCTCCTTTCTTTCACACTATACTTCTTTTTTCCTTTTTTTTTTCTCTTCTCTTTCTCTCTGCCAAAGAACTCTCCTTTCTTGTACCAAAAAAAGAACTCTCCTTTCTTCTTTCCATTTTTTCCTTGCTGAAGAGAAGTCCCCCTTTCTTCCTCCTTTGCCTGGCCGTCTTGTTAACTTCTTTTTTTTCTCCAGCAGTCCCATCATGTTGTATTGATAAAGAAATAGAGATAAACGGTAACAAGAACATTTATAAATTATTGTGCAAGTTCTCGTGTTCAACTCTTCTCTTTGCATCTTTGCTCCCCTTTTAGCATTTTACGATTTGCACTCCATGAAATACAAATGACGACATGCCAAAGATGATTGCCCTAAAGCAAAGCAACTCAAGCGACATGCCAAAGACGATTGCCCTAAAGCAAAGCAACTCAAGTCTTTTGATGGGGTTTCACATAAAGATTCACTTTGCTAGCTTGGAAGAGAAATGAATCTTTGACCAAATGCTGTGCTAAGACTGGTGCAAAGAATCTCAATCATAGAGAACTTTTGGGCAAGCAAATGGGTAGCAAAAGCTAACATAAGGTTGTAGGCGTGTGATTAAAAGGAGTAGAAGCGAAAGGGCACTACGTGGATGGTCTTCTCTTTTGAATGTGTGAGATAAAAAGAAACCTTTGGAGAGTTTGGATCTTACGAAGGCAACCAATATGTGCATAGATGAGCCAAATATAAAACTAGTAGTAGCAGGAGTAGGACGAATGAGACCAAAAGGCTATAAAGGAAACCAAAAGTAGAGGGCTTTCTCAGTTCTAATACATTAATCATGGCTAGTGAGATTGGAGAAGACTGGCTAAAAGGAGCAATCTTCATGCTCCTTCCTACTTTATAAAGATGAATACTCTTCACTGATTTCGTGGCATTAACTTCTAGTGCAGTAAAGTTTAGTGGACACACTGATTGTTACCTTATTTTTTTCTCCTTTTAAGTTGGTATAAAGTTGTCATTGACTGTATTGAAAATATAGTGATATGACGGCCTGTGTTTTTGTAGTACTGAATATCCTTCTTATTATTTTCTTTCCTTGCTGTTTGCAATGTACTACGTAAACTCGAGAGTAGGCTTCTACAGAATTATACGTTATTGGCATAGGGCGTAGTTCTTCCACCAATTGCTGTTCACCTATTGCTTTTCTTTACTACATGCAGCCGAAAATTTTAGTCTTTCAAGTAATCATCTACTATAACTAAAATAGTGAATAAAGAAAAACAAGAAAACCATGAAAACAACTCTAGACGAACGATTAAGGTCATCTAGTATTTGTAACCCTAGTTCAGAGTCGTGACTAAGTTACATGACGAGAAAGTTTTAGATACCTCATCATACCCAAAATAGGCCTCTATTTATTTTTAGGGCTAATTACACTTACGTCCCTGAGGTTTGGGGGTAATTACACTCATGTCCACAAAGTTTCAAAATGTAACACTTATGTCCATCGACAAACGGAACCCTAAAAATCTTAACGGTTTTAATGAAAAGACTGTATTGCCCCTGAGTTAGAACCTTATTTTTTTCCAATGCCATTATTTCATCTTCTTCCATTAATTCCAATACTCTTCATCTTATTTTTAATACCATTAATGCCATTACTCTCCCCCCCCCAGCCCCCCAGCCCCCACCCCCAGCCCCCGCGCCGGCGCCCCCAACCCCATTTCTGTCTCAAAACTTCCTGCAACACCCTTTCGCCGGCGACTGCATCACCGCCGCCACCACCTCGTGAGACGGAAGCACCTCAGCCTCGCCCTAAGCTACCCAATCGCCGTTGGATCTGCTCCGTCGCACCGCCTCCGACACGACCGCCGTTGAGATCTTGGAAAGACGGGGGTCGCGGTGGCTTGGGGCGGCCGTGGATCGATGGTGGCGTCGAGGTAGACAGGGGTCGCGGTGGCTTGGGAAGGGAGGGAGTGGGGACGGTGGCAGTACATCGGGATGACGGAGGGGCTGCCGCTGCGGTGGGATAAGGGGAGGGGCTTCTACAACTACTTCGGGAACTGAAACTCCCACCGGTGAATCTTCCGGCAGCAAGATCTCCCACCGCGCAGATAAGGGGGAGGGGTGGACGTCGGCGTGGGTCTTAGGGGAGGGGGCGACGGCGGCGTGGATTTGGGGAAGGGGGCGGCGGCGTGGATTTGGGGGAGGGGGCGGCGGCGGCATGGATTAAATTAGGGTTAGAAGGGATGAAAATTAGGGTTAGGGGTTGGAAGGGATGAAAATTAGGGTTTCCTTAAAAAAAATTGAAAGCTTTTGTAATTAAAAAAATATCATAATATGATTTGTAATATTGTATAAGGGTAGTATTGTCAATTTAAAAATACATGATGATGACATAAGCCAAAAAATACATTTTTTTAACGGAACCTTGACGGATGGACACGGGTGATACATTTGAAACCTTTTTGGTCACGGAATGTTACATTTTGAAACTTTGTGGACATGAGTGTAATTACCCCCAAACCTCAGGGACATAGGTGTAATTAGCCCTTATTTTTATCATGACTTAATGATATTTGTAAAGAAATAAGAACAAACCCGGGTGTGTTTGGATATAAGATTTGAACTGGGGATTTGACTTTGGTAGGGTATTTGTAAATCACTTTGACAAAATATCTTGTTTGGATAGTTCAAAAGGGAATTTTTGAAATTTTGGAGTGATTTGAACTATGGATTTGGGGTCACCAAATCCACAGTTCAAATCACTAATTTGAACTAGTTATTTGTCAAATCCTCTCCAATCAGTAATTTACAAACTCACAATAACTAGTTCCCTATTTTTTAAGAATCTTGTCTCCCACCTTTTTTAACAACCTTTTGCTTCCTTTCTTCCAAACAATATATTTCAAAATGATAGAATTTGTAAATCAAGAAATTTTGAAATGAGAGCATTTAGAAATACCCAGTATTTCAAAATCTCATATCCAAACACAGAGCAAATGTAACTAATTATTTACTTTGAACTCAACACCTAAACTAAGTGGCCTATGTACCCAATTGGAATGGTTACCAAAACCTTGTAAATTTGACCCTAAGGGAGGCGACCTATATCTCGATCTTTGGTTTGGTAAGAACAAATTTATTTTATAAGCAAGTACTTCATCAAAACTAGTTTATCAAAGTCTAAGATCTGAGTATATAATGAGAATCTGACCCTAGTATCCGAAGGGGTTAATGATAAAACTGTCTCCTGAGGTTTACATATATTTGCACTTCGCTCCCTGAGTTTGCAGCTTTTGCAATAATGTTCTCTGAAGTTGACAAAACCATTGCAAACAGCTCCAAAATTTGATGGTCGTTCAATTTTAGACGTTAAGTCAGCATGTGCAGTGCACATGCCATTTTGACATGGGAAGACCTGTCAGCAAAATCCACATTGGCCTTGGCAAGTCCTTCAATGCACCCAATATTTCTCCAAAAAATGGCTCCCTCACCCTTCTTCACCTGGTTTTCCTCACTAACAAAAAGCAAAAACACATTTTCAGATCTGCAATAACCTGAGCCTCTTTTGCAGTGGGAAAACTCTCTCCTTTAATAAACCTATCCATTAAAACACTAGGCCTTCGATTGGAAAATGAATTACCCTTTCTGCCTACACTGATCACAGTGTAATCTAGCCCAAGATCCTTTATTTCGGCGATCCGAGTCTCCACTTTTCGTAAAACAACGTTGTTAAAACCACCGCAAAGGCCAAAGATTGCATGTGATTACAACAAGGGCAATTTTCTTGACGGGTCTAATGCTTGTTAACAGAACATCGACGTCTTTTGACTAGAGCTATTCGTTGATTCAATTAAGGTTTCTAAAAAGAGCATGCTGCTGATCACGGCTTGCAGGGCTCGCCGGACTTGGTGAAGACGATGAGCTTCATTGCTTCAGTGATTTTTTGGGTATTTTCACGGTGGCAACTCGGTCACGAAGTTCACGTAGGTCTCAAAAAATTGAGGGCATGATTGGATTGTAAGAAGCAGATGTATGGTGGAGTATAGGAAACGGGTTTAGCTGAGAGTGAATGAGTGTGTTAAATCGAGGGTTTAAGGATAAACAGTGTTGCGGAACCCGAGCCTGGACCGATGACCTGAAAGACAGAAAACGAGTGACCGCCGTGTGGGGTTTCCGACGGAGAACTCTCTGATGCTTAAGTTAGAGCGCAGTTACAGAATAATAACTCTAAAAAAGCATGAATTGTGTAATCGTCCTCATACCTAGGGGTAGACCCCTTTATATAGTTGTACGAGGAGAGCCCTAGTAGGACTGGGCCGTGGGCCAGATGTGTTAGGATCGCGTTAGGATCCTCTAGGATCACGTCACAATCTCTGAGGACTCTTTTAGAGTCCTAATAAGATAATCATAAATCTCCCAGTTTGACTGGGATTCACCGGGTGTCCCCCAATTATTAGGAGTCATATTTGAGTTATATCATAAGCCCCCCCCCCCCCCACTTCCTTAGCCAATATGTTTGGCCGAGGAAGTTTATACCTGGTGTCTCGAGACACGCGTCAGAATTACAAGGGATTCTCTTGTAGGGGTAATAATATTTTTCTCCTCCATGTGCTCGGACCTAAGCTCTTGGGAGCTAAAGCCTTAGAACTTTTCCCAAGTAGGGTGCTAGAAC
Source organism: Escallonia rubra (assembly GCA_033065855.1). Classification (NCBI taxonomy): domain Eukaryota; kingdom Viridiplantae; phylum Streptophyta; class Magnoliopsida; order Escalloniales; family Escalloniaceae; genus Escallonia; species Escallonia rubra. The sequence continues at coordinate 46,768 of JAVXUO010001469.1, forward strand.
TCTAACTCTTGAGAGCTAGGTCTTTAAAATATTTCCTAAGTAGGCTATTTGGAATCATCTTTGGGAAGTCGAATCATGGGATCTCGAGATCCTTTAGAGGTTATGCCCCATGGTAGCCTCTCTAGAGAGAGGACATAAAGTTGTGCATGCAAGTTGTTGCATGTACTAAGTGTTTGAATGTCCCCTCGAGGGGTCACCTCTCCTTTGGAGGGTGTTCACTTTGTGCAAGTGTGTGTTCTTTAGCTTGAGCTGACCACATCATGCTTGCATTTTACTTTGACGCGAACTCTTATCATTAGCTAAGAGTTGGCAAAGAAGCCTCGCACTCCCGCTTGGCTAGGTTTTAAATTGACAAAGAATGGTGGGGGGATGAAATCCCGTAGTCCTTTGCCATTTCACGGGTTAGAACTGTAGCTAAACCGTTCTGATAAAACTCGAGCTCTATTGTCACCCTTGAGGGCTGATTGTCCTTCGAGGGACCGCCCTAGAGGGCTAGTGGAACGTAGATTTCTGATAAGTGCCCTTGAGGGCTGATGGAGCATGAAGCTCATGTAAATACCCTTAAGGGTTTGACGGAACTTAGAGTTCTCATCTTACTCGCCCTCGGGGGCGGATGGAGCGCAAAGCTCATAAAAATACCCTCAGGGGTTTGACGGAACTTAAAGTTCTCGTCTTACACACCCTCGGGGGCGGATGGAGCTCAAAGCTCATAAAAGTACCCTTAAGAGTTGACGGAACTTAAAGTTCTCGTCGTACGCGCCCTCGGGGGAGAATGGAGCTCAAAGCTCACGATAATACCCTCGGGGGTCTGACGGAACTTAGAGTTCTCATCGTACGCGCCTTGGGGGCGGATAGAGCGTAGAGCTCATAAAAATACCCTCGAGGGTTTGATGGAACTTAAAGTTCTCGTTGTACGCGCCCTCGAGGGAGAATAGAGCTCAAAGCTCACGATAATACCCTCGGGGGTCTGACAAAACTTAGATTTCTCATCGTACGTGCCCTCGGGGGCGGATAGAGCGTAGAGTTCATGAAAATACCCTCGAAGGTTTGACGGAACTTAAGGTTCTCATCATACGCGCCCTCGGGGGCGGACGGAGCGCAGAGCTCATGCAACTACCCTCGGGGGTTTCGGTCGAAGCAACAAGTGCTTGTTGTCTCGGCGCTAAATAAGAAGGTGCGGGGCATTGAGCTCGTAATATGGTCGCTGCGGCGATCCACCATGTCTGATAAGAAACAAGGCATTAAGCCTATATAAGAATGATCTCATAAAATATAAAGCCCCCCGGCCTTTAAGAAGGCGTGGATATATAAAGACGACTTTTCAGCCTATATGCAGGGCCCGGTCGCAAGAAGACCTGTATGAGCAATATAGAAGACCATAATCTGTCTGCTTGATTGGACGAGCATATAGAGCTAGAGGATGTGGAATCCATCGCAGTTTATCAATATATTGAGAAGCAACTAGATTCAATTTGCTGGTCGCATGAGCTTATAGTTGTACGAGACATAGCTAGCGACTAGTTCTAACTCTCTAGACACGGTGGCAGCATGTGTGCTTCTATCATTGTTGAACTAGCTTCTCAATGAGAAACGATGTGAATACACCATAAATAGGGTCACTATATGACCATGAGATGATACATAATGCCGAGATGACAGAATACTGCAGCAAAAACCTAAACGCGACTTCAAGTCGTAGGGTGCTGTGCATTTGTTCCTTGCTTATGAAGTGGTTTATACGTCACTGTTGATGCTCCCAGACATAGTTTAAACCCTTGCAAGAAATAAAATTATGTTATTGAAAAAATACCCTCTGAAGCAATAAAGTTATAAAAATGCAACTATGTTTTTAACACAATATTAAAAGCGGTGTTCAGACACCGTGGCCTTATTAGGGTTTTGTGTGCTAAACGACCGGGTGCTTGAACTTCAAACGTCATAACAGTCGGGAGCCCCGACTTGTGACGTGCTTGCACTAATTGGCACAACTGGGTAATGCTACACCCAAACAAATAGGTCTAGGGAACATAGAAGTGCACAAGGGAAGTAGGCCGCCTAAAATCGTAGTCACTTAATTCTTTTTAGCGAAAAAATATAAAATGCGCGCACACTTTAAAGAATACGTAGCATACGCGAATTAAATGAGACCATGTGGGTCTTCAATCTAGATATGCACTCTAAAAAGCTTAAGGTTTTAAAGAGTTTGTGGTGCATGCCAAATAAGTAAGACCATTTTGGGTCTAAAATACAGATATGTATTTGCATGTAAATTTTCATGCTTTAAAAGCGTATGGCCCATGTCGAATAAATGAGACCCTTAAGGTCTTAAATATGAATAAGCATCTTCCATAGGCCAAAAGTCTTAACTCTTTTAAAAATTGTGGCTTATGTGCAAAATAAAGGAGACCCTGTAGGTCTAAACGAGTAATATGCATAATTATGGGGGGAGAATATGGAATTCTCTAAAAAGAAGAGTGGACCTCTGTTTTTTGTTTCTGCCCCTTGACAGAAGGATAACTACAGCCTTGAGAAGCAGTGGCGCAATGTGAGCACCGGCACGTCAGTGAAGCAGATCGGGCAGTCGGTAGCGATGAGACGGTGACTCTACGGCGGCGATGACACTGCTTGGCGCTACGCTGGTGACGGGGCCGATGGCGTCGCGGTGGTGCACGTCTCGATGGCGGCGATCTGGAGGTGACGTCCAAATTTTGCGGCGACGCTACAGTGAAGGGTCACCATGGCGGGGTGACGGCGACGATGCTTTTCCCATGGCCGTGGTGGCGCAGATCTGGACAAATGGGTGCCGCCGGCCACCGATCTCCTTTGTCTGCTCGGGATTGCGGCGGCGGCGTTGCTTCATCCTGTGCCGAAATCTTGGGCGGCGCGATGTTGGCGAAGCGACACTGTCTTGGCAGAGGGAGGACTTAGCGACAAGCCATGCCCTGCCTCCAAACCACCAAACGATGCCACTTTCAACCTCGGCCACCACCGGCGATGACAAGCTTGGCATACCGTAAAGATTCGAGGACAGAGGTGAAGACGACGTCGAGGTTTGGGGGCAATGGGGTTTGGGAAAGGAAGGGGCTTAACCTTCCTTCTTTCTCAATCTGCCGGCGTGAGGCGAAGGAGGGGGCGCGGGCCGATGTGAGGCTGCCGGTGTGGGGTAAGGGAAGCGGCTGCCGGCGTGGGGCGAGGGAAGGGGCTATCGGCGCGTGGGGGAGGATTTCAGATTGAGAAATTCTGAACTTTAATTTACAGATTGAGAAAAATTAGGGTTTTGAAACCTTAATTTATAGATTGAGAAAATTTTGAAACCCTAATTTGCAGATTGAGACCATTAGGGTTTTGATGCAAATTGAGAAAATTTGTGCAAATTGAGACCCGGGTTTTGATGCAAATTGAGAAAATTTGATGAAAGATTGAGAAAATTTAGGGTTTTGAAACCCTAATTTTCAGATTGAGATAAATTAGGGTTTTGAAACCCCTAATTTGCATATTGAGACCCTTAGGGTTTTGATGCAGATTGAGAAAATTTGATGAAAAAGACTGCAAAGATAGGGAACAGACCAATTGTAGGGTTTTAAAACCCTATTCTTTAAATTAAGGTTTGAAATCTTAATTTAAAATTTTTAAAAATATTCAGTATATACAGTACAAGGGTAATATCATCATTTTAAAAATACGTATTGATGACATCATAAAAAAGTACACTTTCACCCTAATGGTATGTTACACGGCTGATACACTTTAAAAAAAATTTGTCACGGTATGTTATATTTTAAAACTTATTGTCATTGACTGTAATTTCACCATAACCTCATGGACACTGCTGTAATTATCCCTAAAGTCTAAATGTTAACCAAGTGATTCTACATCATTTCCATACTTAAGAATGGCCTCAAGATGAGTATGTGTGTTGTAAATAGTCAATTAGCAGTTATGGGGGTAAAAAGGCAACTCCTGTGCAAGTTCAAACGGATAATTTTTTGTGTCTAATGGTATCTATCGGTTACAAACGAACCTGATCTGTAGCAACCAATCACTTATTTTCAGCTTTTCGTACATATTGCATTTTTGCCTTTTCTCTCTCTAGAAGAGTTGGATTGATGCGTCGCTTGAAGAGTTTGGAAGCTAACACATAGATCTTTCCACTTCTGTATAGCTTGCCCTGTGATTAATCCTACATAATTCATGTTAAGCCCCAAAGTTGACTTAAGAATCTTTACCTTTTCGAATTTGTATCTTGTGGATCAATCTTTAGAAGAGTTGTTCAATTTCCGTGTTGAGCATTTTAAGCATGTCTGCATTAATTCAATACTCATCATGCTATTTGATAAGGATAAAATTCCACCACCTCATATATGCAATACGTGACAAGGCAACCAAAGTTGTCAAAGTTGGTTACAACCCTTTTGTCTAGGGTTACATACAAGGATATTTTAGCAAGCTCCTTGCATACCTCCATAGAAAAAGCCCCACCTCATTCGCAATTCCAATCCAACTAAGGTTCCAACACCTAGCCTACGTAAAAGAAAACCTCTGGTACACAATACACGAGCAATCACACACAAACACCTCTACTTTCTTGCTTTTTCTAAGTTTACTCTTGTAGCTGTCCTCTAACTTATGCATCGGAGAGTTTTACTCTTGTAGACTCTTAAACTGCCAATGATTTAAGATGAACTCTGTGATGTTTGAGATATAGGTTAGAAAAATTGAGCTTTGGCAGTACTTTTGTTTGAAGCGTTTATACTATTGTTGCGATTTTCTACGTTGTTCACTGTCTCAGGAACTATGCCACCGCGTCGGGCTAAAGGTGGTAATACAGGGGAGGGGGGGGGTCGCAAGGGTGATGCAGCCATTGGTAAGGATGTTGCCGAGGGCAACTCAGGAGCAAACGCCCTCCTGCCCTGTTGACAACTGATATTATCGAGGCATTTAACCGCCTGAACTGCCCCATATTTGTTGGTGCAGATAAGGAAGAGGATGCAGTATTTTTGGAAGCTTTAATCCTCAATCATGGATTTCCAACCAAATTTTAAGCAAAAACATATTAGAATCATCATGGAACCAAGGTTAGGTATCACGGCAAGCCACTCTCGTCACTTTATTTGAGTTGGATCTTAACGTACCAGCATATCTCAATATTCTCCTCACTCTAGACAATCTCATCAGCATAGTTATCTTTTCGGTTCAGTCATAGCTAAGATTTACCATAGCCCCCAAAACACTCGTGCAACTGCACCTCGTCACTGGGAGGATGACCTCTGTTATCGATTGACTACTCAATACTTTTCATCCAAATCTGATTAGAGAGATCCATAACTTAAGAATGTCATTGATAATCTCCATGGTTCCCACCGCAAACTGAGTTACAAGTCTCTGCAACTCTCATCTAAACCGAGTTATAGCCGATGATATGACTGCCACAACGATACCATCTGTGAGCTAGACTATAGCTATGAAATTGCATATAACTCAAAGAGGCTCCAGTTATTCTCAATGCTTATCGAACCAAGGTAGCTTTTTTTATAGTTACAACTAGGTTGTTACTAGCAGGGAAGGGCTCATTCATGACCCTTAACCGTGCGGGGTAATCACTCTTTAAGGAATTTGAGGAAGCTGAACTCCCACCAAATTTTAAGATGCCCTTGTGCAAAACATACATAGCACGAGGTATCCCAGAGAGCATGTATGGAAACTTGAAACTAAGATCATGTTGCATCTAGTTTTTGACTAGATCGAATTTTGTGGATTTGCTTATGAACTTAGAAGTACCCACTTTGATAGCTTTTTTTAGGGAGGCACTGCCATCAAGTGGGACCGCAAATTCGGGTTATTACAAATAACATCAGAGCCGACCCTCAATAGCTCGAATTGAGCTATCCAGTTAGGTTACCATTAGTTGCGAAAAGGAAGACAAAAGCTCCGGTAAATCCCTAAATCAAGAGGATAATTGAGGGAACGAATGTTGAGCCGGGTGTATCCCAAATTTGGCTAGAGAGGAAGAATTGGGGCGATATGTGATTGAGCCTTAGTGGGAACGCTAAGGCAAAATGAGGGGAGATTGTCGTATCCCATAAAGCAATAAAATGGCATTAGATTGCAAAGGTAACAAACTGAAGACTGCCTTAGTTGTTATTAACACGTTAGCAGGCAAAGTAAGAATAATTACTATAGCATATGCATCATACAACAAAGCTTTCAAATATTTTCGAAAAGAAGAGTAAGTGAACAAAAGTGAAACGCAATTATCAATTCGAGAGCATTCATAACAAACTACATGCTACAACACAACCGCAAAAATGAAATTACTTGTGTGGTTTAGTTGCATCCTGCGTAGTAGTATGACCCTCAAATTAAACTAACTCATCATGACTCGGTATAGCTCTCTTTCTAATAAACTAAAGCTACTCAAACGTACAAAATATTGTCAAGAATACTCACACAAACACATCAGATTGTTCCTTGTAATTTCTCAATAAACTTTTATGGGCAGAGTCCTCTTCCTTGTGCTCTATCTAAACTTTTAATTCGTGTCCTTCAAGCATGAATTTTTCTTGGTCATGGTAATAGCTATTTGTTGTTTTGCCTACAAGCACAACTATGATGATTATCGAGATTTCACCATTAGGGTTAATTGATATATCAAAAGTAATCTATCCCAATTTAGATGCAATAGATGAAACCATCACAAAAATTTACATTATAAACTGTTACGGATGTGGTATGTTTTAATATGCATAATTCAGTGCTTCTAAAGCACACAGTACTGTTAGTTTAATTAGTTGTGATGTAATTGACTCGAGTTCCTACCAGTAAAAATAGTTGTACCTCCCCCACCCCCCCTCCTCTCTCGCGGCGACTCACATGGTAACAATTAATTATTACTAAATATTGGTAGTGGCATTTTTTTCAAAAACACATTTAGCGAAAATGTGTCATTCCCTAGAGGTTGCAGCAAAATCTTTCCCATTAGTAACTGTATCTACAAATCAGAATGTTATAATTACTTTACTCTCTTTTGTCAATTACTTGGTGAATTCATCGATTGGCCAAAATGAGGAGCTAGCAGGACGTGAAAAACCCGAGTTGCATGCAAGGCACTTCACTTCCCTTAATAAAATTTAATAAATTCACACCACCACCCAAAGCGCATTAGTACTTTAAATGGATGATTGGAGAATACTTTTGCTATATTCTTCAGGTGCATTACTGCCCAGTAAAGCTTCCATCTGTAACTAAAAAGGTTGTACTGGTCGCATCATTAGTAAAATATATGAATCTTTATAGCAACAAATTAGGCCTACCTCAGTTCTCTCAATTGTCTGAATTTTGGCGACGGAAATTTTCTTCACTTATTTGTCATTGATAATTGAACTGGACCCCGCGCACTCCGCAACAGATTCCATGATTCAAAGGTGCCCAACATTACCCTCATGATATGTACATTCCCGTGCCATGCTTACTAGTATAAATACATGTGAAGAGTATCACACTCTTCCTAAGGAGTAGCAACGCTCATATTCCAAAGTGTTGTTCCTTTATTTCCCTCCTGCTCTCCATTGCTCCACATATTCTCTTGTCAACATCCCCACGCGAACTTTTGAGCAAACGAAGATGAAGAAACATTGTTCGAGCAACTTCTTCAACAGTGGTGCACCCTACTTTGCCATGATTGCTTTACAATTCGGATACGCCGGTATGAATATTATCACCAAAGTATCCCTCAACCGAGGGATGAGCCACTACGTGCTGGTGGTTTACCGTCACGCTTTTGCCACTGCTGTAATTGCACCCTTTGCTATTTTCTTTGAGAGGTACAATATTTGCATTCCAATATAGGCGATAAGTTCAGAACACTTTCCAGCTTAGTCCTTGTCAAACAATATGTACTGCAATAATAATTGTGTTTTGCTCACTAACGAATACTGCTTGATATATACCTGGTGAGATTGTCTATACTGCATTTTAATGATTGTTCAATGGCAAATGGCAGGAAGGAACAACCAAAGATAACGTTTCCCATATTCATGCAATTATTTGCTCTAGGTCTTCTTGGGTTAGTCCTCACTATCCTTCATATCTTGCCTTAAAACATTTCCTTTTTTTAACGTGATGAAAACCGAAATGGGTTTCATCTATTTTGCTTCGCTAACTTTGAGCTGAAAATTAATTGTTTGTCAATGACAAAGACCGGTGATCGACCAGAACTTCTATTACGCGGGCTTAAAATTCACATCGCCAACCTTCTCATGCGCAATGAGCAACATGCTCCCTGCCATGACATTTTGCATGGCGGTAATATTCCGGTATGTATATAGAACATCGTATTGAGTAAATGTTTTGCTACAACCATGATGCATAGTTTTCCAGCAATCTTGTGACTAAAGGTGATGAAAGGCCGCTGCGTGTTACCAGAATTGACGCTAACATTTATACAACGGAATATAGCCCAAATTTATAAGGGGAAAAGCCTCTGAAATGTTTTGTGACAATTTCCATTGAGATTGACAAGTACACTGCCCTAGCATAGCACTATCTGGTGCCCTCTACATTAGAAGCCAAATTATCGGAAATTTTGCTAAATAATCAAGTGACCTTAATTTTGTATAGGATGGAGAAAGTTGACATGAAGAAGGTGATGTACCAAGCGAAGGTGGTGGGAACTGTGGTGACAGTGGCTGGGGCTACGTTGATGACCTTGTACAAGGGAAACGTCGTGGAGTTGGTGTGGACAAAGCACGTCCATCCTCATAAATCGTCTGTGACGGCCACCACCGGAACCACCGACAAGGATTGGTTCACCGGTTGCATCCTTCTCATTATTGCAACCCTCGCATGGGCCTCTTTCTTTATATTGCAGGTACGCATGATATTTGCAGGTGTTGTGTATGTAGTCGATCACCACGACCAAATTTTAATGGCATTCTGATAAACATAACAGAACGTGGCGTTGAGAACGTACAAGCAACATCAGTTGTCTCTCACTTCATTGGTGTGCTTCCTGGGCACCCTACAATCCATTGTTGTCACCTTCGTCATGGAACGCAAAGCTTCTGTTTGGCACATTGGCTGGGACATGAACCTCCTTGCTGCGGCCTATGCTGTAACTCTCTCTCTCTCGGAATGCTAAGGAGCACACAAATTAAATGCTTTTACAGCGTCTTAAGTAGTTTGTACATGTTAGTTCATATAGCATTATCGCTAGAAAATGTGTAAACTGTTTATACGCGTTGTACGACAATCGAGCATCGAATATCTGTGTCTGACATAATTAGAAGTTGGTAAGGTTTTTCACTACGTATTTGGTACTCTCCCATTAATAATGTTATTGGGGTACAGGGGATTGTGACATCAAGCATTTCATACTACGTCCAAGGATTGGTGATGAAGAGAAAAGGGCCAGTGTTCGCAACTGCTTTTAGCCCTTTGATGATGATCGTAGTAGCTATCATGGCTTCTTTCATCCTTGAAGAGAAGATCTTTCTTGGAGGGTACATAATTCTTTCTTACTTTGATTTTACCAGTAATCTACTAAACTGATTCCCTGAATATGGCATCCTCATATAGGTGATCTTTTCATGAAACATTATTCTTCATCAGTTACAGTAGAATCGTCGCGAAGCATCGGTTCTATTATGCTAGTTGATGCGATGATAGTCCCATAACAATATTGACTAACACATGCAGAAGAGCTTTTATTTCTCTTTAATTGCCTTCCTCTTGTTTGCTAAAAATGGACCTTTGCCATAACACTGTTTTTAAATAAAAAATTTAGCACCAAATTTTGGTTTGAATATTAAAAGCTTTTGAACCTATTCAATACAGTGGTAGCTGCAGGCCATTCATAGGCTTATCAAAAGTTCTAGCATGATTGTAGTGATATTTAGTTCTTAATGTCCTCAAAACAATTCAGTCACTCCCTAATTGAAAAACATGGCTTGTTGGTGCAGGATACTCGGCTCCGTTTTGATTGTGGCAGGTCTATACGCAGTTCTTTGGGGAAAGTACAAAGAAGAGATTGAGAAAAGAGAACTGAATGAGATACCCGAAGCCATAAAGGGATCACAAGTAAGTAGCAGTACGCTGCCAGTAATGGCCAGTATTGGAACCAATGACGTTGAGTTGCAAAAAGCACAAGCCAACAATCTTCCCGTAGTTGCCATTAGACTGCCCACCAAGCCAAGCCAGGACGCCTGAATTAATGAAGACTCTTTAAACTTTTTCTTTTCTTTTCCTCTTTAAGAAAGCACTAGTTTCCTCTTTATATTTTCTTTCTCGGAAAGTATGGGGGTTTTGTTGTGATTATGTAGCTAATATTCTAAGGACTTTGGTACTAATGCAAGCAAAGAGGATTCCCCAGAATCTCTTTTGATTTTCAAGTTGGATTGGTCTCCCACTATGTCTATTATGTTATGCAGTATGGAATTTTGGACTATGATGCATATTCCACTACGCTTGCTAGTGATCGACTCTTGTGCTATGGAAGAGTCCGAATCTTGATTGGCCTACTTTTGCATCTGATGCCCTCCTACTAACTAAATCTCAACAAGTAGCTAAAGCAGTGGCCCCATGAACAACAGAAATATATGAAGCCATTAGAAGCTTATATGAAGACAAAAGAAATCAAAATTCTGAAATAAATGCTTCTCACTTTTTGTTTAAACCAGGTGTTAACAGACCATCTAAATGATTAATAGCAACTAGCCCAGTAACCCGAGCTCTGTTTTTAAAATAAGTATATTGTAAGGTTTTAAAAAGTGTATTAATGTGTACCATATGGACAAAAAAAATTAACAGTATAAAAAAATCTTATTTGGCCACAAAAAATAATCTTGGTACCTGAATTAATCACGACTAACTTAAGTAAAATATGAAAAGATGAATTCACTTACATTGCTCCTAACTTTCGATTAGCATTGTTTTTTTATTAGACTGCAAGCAATAATTATGAGATATTTTTATATACATGTATGTTTACCTGTAATTTTGTTAAATAATAGATAGCAACACAATGGAGCCACTGGATACTTGTCTTCTTTGAGTTTTGTTTGAAGCTGTCAAGTAGTATTTCAAATGAATATTGGCTTAGCACTTAGAGTAGTAGAATAATCATGCTTGTGCCATATAGAGTTAATTAAATAGCGAATACGATTGTAGTTTAAATTAAAATATGGTGACGCTATCAAGTATTCCTTCTGAATTGTAAATGTTACATACCGATTTAATTCTTTAGCTTCAGAGGTTCTTTAAGGTATTATATATATATATATATATATATATATATATATATATATATATATATATATATATATTCCTGAGGTTATTATAACGATTACGTAAAAATTTAAAAGGAATAAAGGTGCATCTCAAATTTAACAGGACTTATGTATGCACCTTATCTCTTTCAAATAAGTTATTACTTTTTGCAAAAATAAATTTAACAAAACGACCACATAATATCCAATATTTTATGTATATATTTTTTTTAATTCTTGTAAGATGCTAGTAATAAGAATATTCAATTGATGAACATGACATGTCCTCGTTTTGGAGTATTGAAATTATTTTTTACATCTTTTATGACTATTATTTGTCGCCAAATTATAGTTTTTATATCTACTAAATGCATCCAATGATATTTTCTCATAAACTACACTTGTTTTAGCACAACATAATCTAACATTTATATACCAAATATGTCAGGTTATACCTATAATTATAATCAGCTTGTAAAGGATAACAAATATCATTATATTAGGCTAATATTATAAAGCGAGCGTTAATCAACTATTTCCTATTGAAGTCGCACAATAGTCATCGGTAATACTTGTAATCAATTCCATCATAATCGAGATTAAGTTTTAACGCTTATAAGTTGTCTAAAATTTATTGATCAGACTTATTTTTAATGAAAATTTAACTAAAAAAGCATTTTTTATTGATCGTAAGGACTCTATATAAAAACGAATTGGTAAATCATTAGTTTTGTAGAATTAGACGGATATATTTTTGCATCATAAAGGTTTTAAATGTTTTCAAAATAAAGTAATTAAGAATTATTTGATTATGCATTGAGAATAAAACTGGGATAAGAAGGTATGCGACCTAGACTGAGGGTATCTACCCTCTAAGAATGGACTTAGATTGAGACTAGGATTGTGAAAAAGATTGAATTGCACGTTACTTTTACATACTAACCTCGATGGAAGACTCGATCCGGATTGGGAAAATATGTATCTTTTCTTTTTTCAGGTCCAGTTGAGTCAAAGGGAATTTGACCCTCTCTCTTTAGGTCAATACGTGAGAGTTATGTATAATCTTTTTTTTAAATCCAGTTTGAAATACATTTGGCTTGATCCCTTTCGGATAAAGGTATGTTGGCAATCTCCATAGGGTGCAGCCATTTCCCAGTCCAATTCTGTGTCTGAGGGTATGTAACCCTCAATTGGTCACGTAATGCATAAATGATTTATTTTCAAATTTTTATATATGTGATATAGCCACTTGTTGATCGTGCAGTCATATCAGAGCAAAAAGTTATCCTATAAATTGATTATTGATCTTATACATTATGTAGATAATGGCTTGCAGTGATTATATAATTAAAATTTTCTACTAAATCTCATATGTCATTTTTATTTTCTAGATACATGATTTTTTATTTTTGTATGAGAGAGTTAGTTTTAAGGACATGATTGTCAAAATTAAATCCTAATAAATTAGTACATTTAGAGTTTTAGAATTAATTTTTAAATTATATAAGCTTTCCTAATATAGCCTTCATATAGTTTTCACAAAAATAAAGAAACTTAAAAAACAATAAAATTTGCATGCGTTTAGAGACACTAACATGTTTACTAGTTAGCTTTAAATCATTTTCAACTATCAGATTTACGAATAAGTTTCATCATTACTGAAATTTTAATTAACAATAAGTGTACAGTTATTTGTTAATAGTGTGGTCCCACCCATAAAATACAATCAATTTTCTATTTTACCAAAAGATTCTAAAAGCTATACATTATATTGATAAATATTTACATCCATTACGCTAAGCATATACTGAAATAAAATAAATATGAATCAAGTGTTATATTATTTTATTGTTTCAATCTCAATTATAACATCATTTTTTTTCTCTCCTAATATTATTTATATTTTTTAGATGTATGAATTTTATATTCATATTAGAGAGTGGTTTTAAGGATATATGCAGCTAAGTCATAATATATTAGTTCATTAATTAGTTAGAGTTTCATGAAGCTCAAAATTAGTTTTTCAATTATATAAAGCTTATTGATATGGAAATTAACTTATCAAGAAATACAGACCCTATTGAAGATAATATTTGAGACCTTTAAAGATACTTATAATGTTTATAATTTTATTTCACACTGAAAACATAATTTAATGGCACATATCATATTTTTGCATCTTAAGTGTTCTCAACTATAGTAATTAAAAATAATTTGATTTGACTGCACCTTTTTTCTTCTAGTTTATATGTGATTTCTTTTCAAAATCTTGTTTATACGTGCGGTCTTATCAAATTAAAAAATTATCCTATAATTTGATTAATGATTTTATATATTACATCTATAATTTTTTGCAATGATTATGTTATGTGTAAATACATATACATTTAGTAAAATATAATAAATTTAAATTAACTGTAACATAATTTTTTGTTCTTAATATCCTATGTTGTTTTAATTTCTTAGATACATGATTTCTTATCTTCGTATAAGAGAGTTAGTTTTAATATCCTATTTATTTATGTTACAGTTGTTTTAACTGTAAGTCTGTAACATAAATACATGATTATGTTATGTGTAAATACATGATTTCAATTGTTAAATTATATTTATAGTTTCAATCTCAATTGTAACATCATTTTCTTCTCTTTTCTAAAACTAATATGTTATTTTCATTTTGTAGATATATGGATTTTTATGTTCATATTAGAGAGTGGTGTTAAGGATACAATGGTTAAAACTAAGTCATAATAAGTTAGTTCATTAGTTAATTGAAGTTCCAGAATACTTAGAACTAGTTTTTCAAATATATAAATATTATTGATATAAAAGTTAACTTATCAAGAAATAAAGACCATATTCAAGATAATATTTGAGACCTTAAGAGACACTTATAATGTTTATAATTTTATTTTATATTGAAATTATAATCTGATGACATTTCATATTTTTGCATCTTAAAGGTTTGAAATGTTGTCAAGTATAGTAATTAAGAATAATTTGATTTAATAGAAAACTTTTCTTTTTTAGTAATTATGTGATTTATTTTCAAAATTTTAGTTATGCTTACGTAGCCACTTTTTTTTTATCTTGATGTCTTATCAAAGCAAAAAATTGTTCTATAATTTGATTATTAATTTTATATGTTATATAGATAATTTTTTTCAATGATTATGTTATGTGCCAATACATATACGTGTAATCAATCATAATAAATCTAAATTAACTATGACATAATTTTTTATTTTAAATCTCATATGTTATTTTTATTTTCTAAATATATGATTGTTTATCTTCGTATTAGAAAGTTAGTTTTAAGAACATGATAATCAAATTCAAATCCTAAAAAATTAGTAAACTTAGAGTTTTTGAAGCAAAATTAAATAAACTTCAAAAGTAGAGATCACATCCAAAATATTATTTTCATACCTTTATATACACTGAAATGTTTGGTTTAGCTTTAAATCATTTTCAACTATCATATTTACAAATAAGTTTTACAATTATTGCGATTTTAAATTATACAGTCATTTGTTGGTCGTATGGTCTCAATAAATAAAATAATTTCAATTTTTTTTATTGTACCAAAAGGATTATAATTATGAATCTATTCCTACATCATTAAAATAAAATAAAATAAAGATGAATCAATTGTTACATCATTTTTCTTGTGTCAATCTCAATTGTAACATCATTTATTTCTTTATAAAAGCTGAAATATTGATTTTTTGGTATTTAGTACGGGAGGGAACATCTACTTTGCATTTTAAAGAGAAGGTTCACGACGAATCTCTTTATGATAAACAGATCCATTTTACTTACAATACTTAGTTGACATTCATTTTTTTGTTGTACAGAAGTAAAGCATTGAAAAGCTTTTACTTTCATGTTGTAGAAATATGGATTTGTATATTCATATCAGAAAGTGGTTTTAAGGATACAATAGTTAAAATTAAGTCCTAGTAAGTTAGTTCATTAATTAGTTAGAGACTCAAAATGTTTAGAATTGGTTTTTCAACTATATAAGGCTTACTAATATGAAAATTAAGTTATCAATAAATAAGGACCACATCCAAGATAATATTATTTTCTTTTTAAAGATATGTGAATTTTTATATTCATATTAGAGAGTGGTTTCGATGATACAATACTTAGAATTAATTCTTAATAAGTTAATCCATTAATTATCTAGAATTTTAGAACTTTTAGAACTACTTTTTCAATCATATAAGGCTTACTAATATAGAAATTAACTTATGAAGAAATAAGTACCTCATCCAAGAGAGTATTTCAGACCTTTAGTGACACTTAAAATTAGTTAGAGTTTCAGAATGTTTAGAATTGGGTTTTCAACTATATAAAACTTTATATGTGAAAATTAACTTATCAAAAAATAAAGGACCCCATTCAAGATAATAAGAATATTTTTATTTTTTTAGATATATGAATTTTTATATTAACATTGGATAATGGTTTTGAGGATTCAATACACAAAATTAAATCCTAATAACTTAGTCCATTGATTAGTTAGAATTTGAGAACGTTTACAATTGTTTTTCAATTATACAAGGCTCACTAATATAGAAATTAACTTATCAAGAAATAAGGATCCTATCCATGATAGTATTTCAGACTTTTAGCAACTCTTATAATAGTTATAATTATATTTCACATTGAAAACATAAAGTGATGATATGTCAAGTAAAGAAATTATTTTTGAGATGACGTGTCGCGTAAAGAATGTCTTGCTTCGCTTATATAAAGGACCCCAATCAAGATAATAATATTTTTTTTGTTTTTTAGATATATGAATTTTTTATGTTCATATTGGAGAGTGGTTTTGAGGATTCAATACACAAAATTAAATCCTAATAAGTTAGTCCAATTAGTTAGAGTTTCAGAACGTTTAGAATTATTGTTTCAATTATATAAGGCTTACTAATAAAGAAATTAACTTATCAAGAAATAAGGACCATATCCATGATAGTATTTCAGACTATTAGTAACTCTTATAATGGTTATAGTTCTATTTCATATTATAAACATCCATGATAGTCTTTTAGACTTTTAGCAACTCTTATTATGGTTATAGTTCTGTTTCATATTGGAACCATAAAGTGATGATGTGTCAAGTTAAAAAGTTATTTCTGCGATGATGTATCGTGTAATGAAGGTCTTGCTTCGCTTATATAGAGGCACTACAAGGAATAAGGCTTTTAGCGACGGGGAAATCCGTCGCTAAAAACCTTAAATCCGTCGCTAAAACTTTTAGCGACGGAACCACCGTCGCTAAAAGTCCCTCGTATAAAAGCCCGTAACTAAAATTTTTGCGACGGAATTCTAAAATCCGTCGTCTAATATTGAACTATTTGCGACGGATTTTTTTATAAATTAGCGACGGAATTTCTGTCGCTAATTCTATTTTACGTATTTTAATTTATTTTCTTTTTTGTGAAATTAGCGACGGAATATTCCGTCGCTAAATGAGATTTTTAACGACGGAATATTCCGTCGCTAAAAATCTTAGAATTAAGTACACTTTTAGCGACGGAATTAATCCGTCGTTAAAGTCTTTTTTTTTAAATGTTTTTTTTATTTTTCTAATACCCAAACCTGTAGTAAAAAATTCAATCCTCAACAACAACGCACAATCCCCAAGACACAAACAACTATATATAATCAACTTTAAAAAATGTTTATTATAAAAAAAACTCGTAATGTACAAGCCGGGAATCGGATACAGCCGGTTAGAGGAGGGGGGAGAGTACAAGTCGGGCGGAGGGGGGGACAAGCTGGGACCGGGCATGAGAAGGGGCTCATCAGGAGTTGTCGAGTCCCGAATCTGGATCCTGCTGATCCGGGGCCGGCTCGGCATGTCCAGCAGGGGTGCCCTGCTGATCCTGCTCCCTGATCATCCTCAACACCACCGTAGCTATGCACTGGATCTCCTCCTCGGCCAAATATCCACGCGGAGGAGCCAGTGTCTGTGGAGGGGCAACGGGGGTGAGGATGCTCCTATCACGGCACGAGCAGTCATGCTAGGCAGGCCGCGTATGCAGCCTTTCGGCCGATTGACGACCTCCGGCATATCCAGCCAGAACTTCAACGCCCTAGTACTCGCACCCGTACTAGTGGACGCTAATGGCTGTCCGGACTGCTGCTCAGACCCCCTAAATTGTTCATATGAGGCTTGCAAAAATAGTGATTTAAAGATATGTTAGGGCATTAATTAACGCAACAGACATTGAGGATAGAAAGAAAAAAATTAACAACTTAAACAAATTGACTTACATCGATCCGCCGGGCAATATCCGAAATATAGTCGCCCGTCCGGTGCGCCTCGTCCTTGTCCTTCTTCCGCACGTGCGTCTGATTATACGTCAGAGCTATGACTTCATCCTCCTCCAGATCCGGGTTTTGGACCGCATTATTGTGTCGGATGATGTCGTGTGCCACCGACCCCCTGTGTGCGTCGGATATCTGTTATGTCTATTCTCGGCCCCGCTCTTACTCTTGGCATCCCAGCCTGGATCCGCAACCCAACAATCTATCATCTCCCCCCATACAGTCGGAGATATCCAATGTGGGGGATATGTCTTCATCTCCGTCATCGGGGCACCCTTGGGCAGCATCTTCTTCGCCCGGTCTCGTGCGTCGTGGAGCCATCGGCAGTAATTCTTGCAGATGTAAGCAAAGAAGGCATGTCGCCCCAGTGCCTGCTGATTAGGAGAGTCAAACGTGAACCCCTCCTGCAAGGCATTCAATAACACAAATTAATTTAGAAAATAAATTCTAATTAAACAAATACTATCACAGAAAAAAGTACTTCAACGTACCAGCCACTCCTCCCATAGGGACTCCCTCGCAGTGGCATCGCAGTCCTTCCAGTACAGGGGTGGCTCGAAGAATCGGTCATTCACAAGAACGCCGATCTTCGTCCTCGCCTGATTCTCCAGGATCCTGCCAAAGAAGTAAATAAATAAATTAGTACAGTTCAAATATAAATTAACACCCCAAAATTTTAAATATAAGGCATGATGTGATTTTTTTTTTACTTAAAGGCCCTCCTGGGTGAGCGTAACTCTCAGTTTACGCTGGGTGTCTATGCGTACCCCGCGTGTCGGCCACGGCCTCATAGAGATCCTACACACAGACATTAAAACAGTTCAAATATACTTTAAATATAAGGCTAGCAAAAATGTACTAAACACCGTTATCAGCTATACCTGAGGTAGAACCCACGGAAGAAGGAGAATTAACGCCCGTGTGGGATGAATCTGCGTGGGGCTGGGGCAACGGTTGGGGCTGGGGCGACGGCATTTATTTTTTAAATGCCGGACACTGTCGATCAGACGTGGTGTCTGTGTCCGTGCTATCTAACAGGTATCTCAATCCAATTGGGTCCCATCCTCCGTCAACAATCTCAATTCTCAAATGCTCAATGCAATAAAAATCACACATTCAATCCAATTGGGTCCCATCCTCCGTCAACAATCTCAATATCTTAAATGCTCAATGCACGATTAACAATCTATAATCATCAATTAACAACCTAAAATCATAAATTATTAAAGGACTTTTAGCAACGGAATAAACCCGTCGCTAAAAGACCGTCGGTCAAAGACATTTTATTAGACTGATGTTTTTTTTGGCGACGGTATTATTCTGTCGCTTAAAAAATATTAAAAAAACCCTCAAAATTTACAAATTTCCTAAAAATATTTAATGACGGGAACCCTGTCGTTAAAAATCCGCCGGCAAAAGGTTTTTACCGACGTATTATTCAGTTAACAAAATTATATAAAGAATGAAAATTAATATAGAGAAGTCTAACAATTAAAACTAAATCACAGATATCTCATATAGTTATTGCATTACTGCAGCATAGGAAATGTAATCTAAGAGAATGCATAGGAATAATTCTACCCTTTCCCTTTCTGTAGCTTATTTAGTTATTATAAGGAAAATGTAGGTGGGGCTTGGGGGTATGGCAACTCTGTAGAGCAAGCACCATTTGCTTCCTTAATAGCTGCCAGAGGCCCTTCCCTATGTGAGTCACAAAGGATGTGGAGCGTGTTAGCAGGTGCACACTCATCAGATAACTTTTATTTACGTGATTACATGCAATTATAATTGCAAGTTCCGTAGTTTTGAAGCCTTATTTACTACAATAATTACTTATCTTTGGTTGATTCCATGTGAAATGCACTGAAAAGGCTGCATGCTCGGGGAATCCAGTGACAGTAGTTATTATTGAGCAGTGCCCCGGGGGTCCTTGCTTGGAGTCGGTGCATTTCGATGTGAGTGGTAGTGCTTTTAGAGCAATGGCGACTTCTGGCCAGGCAGATGAGCTACCCCAATCGATGTGAGTGGTAGTGCTTTTGAATGCATGAATTAAAGTCGAAAGGTACCTACCTCACCTTGAAACCTACCCCAATCGAACTATTCAACTGAGCAAATAGTCTAATGTGGTCTCAAATATAGTCAATTATCCCATCATAGTACAAGCCCAGACTACACCATGTCCTTGAATAGAGCTTAAAATAATGAAGATAGCCCTCTACTGTCAATTCAATAAGGTAACGCTGCAACATAAGTAGCAAGGAGAATAGTGTTGAAGATCACATAAGCCATTGCATGATCCAGCAGAATAGTTGATATTGCTACCATGTTAAAGTCTTAGAATAAACATTTATTCCCAGTTTGATAATGTCAACAGAAGAAGCGTTAATATGTCTTATCTTGTTGCCTATAAGCAGTCATCTTATATTGGTGCTACTTCTACCATCTCACTTGTGTGTTGATTTTCTGTTGGCTACTCTTATTTTACCCATCCACCCGATCATCAGCATCTCCGCTACACTACTCACTTTTAAGAACAATATGTTTCAGAGTTATTCCGTCACATAAAGCAAGGCTGGTCTTAATGCTGAGGAATAAAACTTTTCACTTCAAATTCATTATCTCGATGCCAGATTATAACGCATACACTCCTTAAATATGATAAAATATCCACTCCAATCTAACCATCTCTATGAAAGGTCGACCGGAAAATATTTAAAAGATACTCTTTTTTTTCAATGCCTAGTATTTTGAGATGGAAGTTCAGCTACCCCATGATATATGTGAAGCACTTATCTAGATGTGAGAGCTCATCGGCTTATACGGCTTGTTTTACGATGCCTGAAGTTTGAACCTGAGAATATGATCCCAAAGATACATAATATACATTGATTTCCACACTAAGCAAACAAGTTTACTAAGCATAATGTCTCCTTTGTTATAGATATGCATAATTCTGAAGCACCGCTCCCCGAAAATGATAAAACCACTTCAAGAATCTACCCATCCACTGCATCCTCACTCAGATGAATAGTGTAGTTTTAGAGTGTACTAGCAAATGTAAATCAATTGGCCGAATTCTTTTATTTCTGCACTTAAGGGAAGAGTAGAACAGTTAAGCTTTGCACCCAATTTGTGGTAAACATATTGATTAGCAATGGGAACATTACATCAACAAAAACAGTGTCATGTTAAAGGCTCAGATATAGTTTGCATACGCAAGTCCAGCAGATATATATACACATCACACTGTAAAATGCCTAGAAGAAACCCAGAGCCAGATTCGAGAAGCTGAAAGTGCAATCAACAAAGGACTAGATGATAACCTAGTTCCGATGGCATGAGATCAGAAACCAGTACGAGACTTACCGGAGTTGGACGGAGCTCAATTCCAGTAGGTAGCCTACGCTAGATCTGGCCAGAGCTGCTGCAGACTACGCCGCCGGAGGTAGCGCGGCGTCGGGGGTGTCGTCGGAGGGGTGCCGGGGGTCGGTTACCGTAGAGAGGTCGCCGGAGTAAGAACGCCAGTGGTAAGAGATTATAATTAAGAGAAAGAGACAGAGAAATGGGAGAAACAAAGGAAAGAGATTAGATCTGATATTTAAGCTGAACTTTTAACGACAGGAAGACTCCGTCGGTAAAGGTCCATTTTTACCGACGAACTTTTTAGCGAGGGTAATATTCCGTCGCTTAAATGTTTTTTCAAAAATCATCGAAAATTATTAAATTCTCTAAGATATTTAGCGACGATTTTATCCGTCAGTCAAAGACCGTCAATAAAAGTCCGTTGGAAAATCCTTTACCGATGGAAGTATGCGTCGGTAAAACTTTTTAACGACGGATTTTTACCGACGGTTAGTCCCGTCGCTGAAAGTCCTTTTAGTGACGGAATAGCTTCCGTCGCTAAATCCACCTTTTCTTGTAGTGAGGACCCTATTCAAGATAATAATTTTATTTTCGTTTTTTAGATATATGAATTTCTATATTCATATTGGAGAGTGGTTTTGAGGATTCAATACACAAAATTAAATCCTAATAAGTTAGTCCATTAATTAGGGCTAATTAGGGTTTACTTAGACTAATTAGGGCTAATTAGTGTTAATTATGACTAATTAGTGTTAATTAGGGTTAATCGGGTTCAATTGGTATTAATTAGTGTTAATTATGACTAATTAGAGCTAATTAGGGTTAATTAGGATTAATCGGGTTCAATTAGGGTTGATTAGCATTAATTAGGACTTAATTAAGAGTTAATTAGGGTTAATTAAACTTCTAGACCAATTATGATTATAACAATTATAGCAATTATAACAAACCACATACAATTACACTATACATTATAACAAAGTCAAGATAACATGTAATTACACTATAAATTGTAACATTATATTAAAGTCAAACCTACATGCATCAAACCACATGCATTAAAAGAAATTAAGGTAAAATGGACATACAAGAGGTGGTGCGGCGGCGGCGGTGGTGACGCGGCAGTGGAAGGCCTTGGGAGATGTGGAGGGGCACAACGTCATGTGTGTGGGGGGGGGGGGGGGGATGTAGCCCTGGGGGTGCATCGCAAGAGGGGGTGTCACCGAAGAGGGGGGTCGCTGGAGGGGGAAAGAACGCCGGTGAGAGTGAGAGACAGAGAGAGAAAAATAGGGAGAGAGAAAGGAGGGAAACTGGGGCTTTTATGACAGAACTTTTAGCGACAAAATATTATGTTGCTAAAAATCCGTCACTAAAAGTCATAACTTTTTAGACTTTTAAGCGACGGGCATTTTAGCGATGGCAGAATTCCGTCGCCAAAACATTTTTTAGTGACTGAGTGATTTCTGTCGCTAAAAGAATTTTAAAAAGGTGACCGAAAAATAGAAATTTTTTAAAAACTTATTCCGTCGCTAAATTGATGTTGGTAAAAATATGTCGGTAAAGATTTTTACCTACGGTTTTGCTCCATCAGTAAAAGTTTTAGCGACAGACTTTTAGCAACGGCCCATTCCGTCGCTGAAAGAGTCTTTTAGCAACAAAAGTGTGTCCGTCGCAAAAAATCTTTTTTCTTGTAATGCAATCACAATCTCCTAACTAAACTGGATTCAAACTGAATTGGGCTTGGCTTAATCAAACTAGACTGACTGGACTGGTCTAAATTAACATCATTATATGTTACTAGGCCTACACCCCTAACTTATAACAAACCTTAATTACTAAAAATTCCAATAATAATAATTAAAAAAAAAGCTACAAAATAGAGTGTCTAAAATGTGTGCACATGGGGACCAAGCCTAGAAGGTGACTAAGCTGCCAACATATTCCCATTGAGGGAATGAGGTCTCATGTACCGAATCTTAACGATCACTCTTCAACGTCTTCAAAATTTTTTTTTCATTGTTGTTTATCAACGCTTATACTGCTTTCTCTTCTTCTTCTTTTCAATATTTCCTTTATATCAAGATCTGAATCATCTCGTCCATTATCAAGAGTTTGATCCCTATGAGAGAAAATCCTCCATGTTAAGTCCAACAACAATACTGGGGACATGGGCACACACGAGGAGATTACCCCCACCCCCAAATAGAGATTTGGGCTTCCGAAAAGAAAGGGTTAGTTGTTTAGGCGTAAAAGGGTTGGCAAGTAAAAATATCAAGTACTGGGTAAACGTGATGATATATGGTGGCCAAACGATTGCCTCTCAGCATCGAAAATGCTCATTCTAAGGAAAACTTATGCAATTCTTTTTAGGGTTTCCTTTTTTTCCCTCTTTTTCATTTTTTGGATGCACTAAGTTCTGCCTAGACACCTTTTTCAAGGTTTCCAGCTTAGCGGGCCCTTTTTTTAAGATAAATTGTCTATGATATGAGAGAGCAAGTGAGGTTAAGAAAAAAGGAAAAATCTTGGCAGTAATGTGACACCTTATTCTCTTAGGGATTGGCTTGTTTCTAGTGAGTGATAGTGGTGAGGCGTTGGCCAAGAAGAGAAGTCACGGCCTTTTCTTCATAGTCTCTTGACTTCTTACTCTAGAGTTTAAATTCAAAACCATATTCTTTTATTAGGTTTCTGACATTTAATTTCAAAGAAAATAAAATTTTAATTTTAAGGCTTGAAAAGATGGTGATCACAAGTGCAAAAAGTGCAAAAAAGAAGTTCCAACGAGAGAGACCACTAGGTTTAAGTTCAAAATCATCCATATTTATATTATCTTCAAGTTATTGGTCTATTCGGCCGGTATAAAAATAAGCAATTATCTCTTGTTCTTAAAAGATTTGTATGCTCTCGACTTGCCAAGGATGGACACATAAACTATGAAATGACATCAATCTGCTTTTTCTTCAATCTTCGAATTTTTACTTATTTTTCTTGTGAAATTTTTAAAAAGTAATTTTGAGTTTTATTTTCTTCTTTGTTCTCTGAATTAAAGAGAACGAAAGGATAGGACCACACAATAGGACAACGCACATACGCACACTATTTTTTGTATTTTTTATTTACTTTTATTTGGGTTCTTTTTTCTTAATACACTAGAAAAAAGGGGATAAAATGATTAGCCAACAAATAAAATAGGACCACACAATCAGAGGATGCACATAAGCATACCACACCAATAAAGATCAAAGAAAAAATGTCCAGTTGGATAGCTGCTAAAACATGGTGGTGGAAAAATCGTCCAAAAAACCTTTTGGGGTTACCGGCTAATTTGTTTTTAGGGCTAATTACACACATGTCCCTGAGGTTAGGGGGTAATTACAGTCAAGGACACTAAGTTTCAAAATGTAACATTTCGTGACCAAAAGTGTTTCAAATGTATCACCCATGTCCATCCGTCAGGTTTCCGTCCAAAAAGTGTACTTTTTTAATGATGTCAGCAATACGTATTTTTAAAATGACAAAACTATCCTTGTACTGTATATACTGAGTAATTTTTAAAAAATTTAAATTAATACTTTAAACATTGATTTGAAGATTAGGGTTTTAAAACCCTAAAATTGGTGAGTTCCTTTCTATTCAGTCTTTTTCATTGATCTGAACATATCAAAATTTTGGGGAGAATGAACAGATCAAAATTTCAAAACCCTAATTTTCGAATTAGGATTTTGAAAACCTGATTTGCATTTTCATTGTCTTCCCCCCCTCCCCTAACTCGCCGGCATCCCCACTACCGGCCGCACAAGCGGTCGCCGGCGACTAACTCCGGTCCCCGCGCCTTTACCGAAATGCCCCTTCATCGAGCCTTTACGAGCATCGCGCCGAAGCCACCGTGCCGTTACACCACTGCAACCGTCCGATCGATGTTGCCGACAGACATGTCGACAGCCAGCAACTCCAGTCAGCAGCCCCATCACCGGCGATCAACTCCGGTGCTCCTTCACCAAGCGCCATCACCAACGCCTCCGCAACCATCGCGCCGCTGCCACCACCGCCTGGGATTTATCACCGGCGCCATCTCGAGGTCAACCACCCCTCATTTTTCGATCGACCAGTGAAAGCGATGCCGGTGACAGGGAAGGGGAAGGGGGAGGGGGAGGGTGGGGGCGACGGGGAAGGGGAAGAGGGAGGCACAGGCGAAGGGGTGCTGCGGGAATTGGATTGGGGGGGAGGGAGTAATTGCATTAATGGCATTAAAAATAAGATGAAGAGTAATGGCATTAATGGAAGAAGATGAAATAATGGCATTGGAAAATAAATAAGGTTCCAACTTAGGGGCAATAAAGTCTTTTCATTAAAATCGTTAGGATTTTTAGGGTTCCGTTTGGTCAACGGACACAAGTGTAATTTATCCAAACTATTGTCCTTGCCTGTAATTACCCCCTAACCTCAGGGACATAGGTGTAATTAGCCCTTGTTTTTAACCGTGAGAGACATCTTGGCGAATGATTTGATTGCCTTGAAATACTTATTAGGGTTTACTGGCTGGTTGATCCACAGTCTACGTTTTGGGTCATTTTTGAGGGGGTAAACTAGTCGGTTTATTCATGCACAAAATGTGTCCATTAATAAATTGTTTGGTTGATCAAAGACACATTTTCTATGGTTTATTCTTTAGTGAGAATATCGGCCAATTTTATGATAAACCGGCCAGTTTCCCAACCGATGTACCATATTACAAGCAGGTATTCGCATTAAAGGGTAGACCAATGGAAATGGTCTGGGTGCGTGTTTTCTCCAACTTTTGGTTGTAGGTTACTCCATCGGCTTAATTGTCCATATACCTCTCACCCATAACTCAGACAGTTAATAATGGGTGGTCATCAGTATGCCTACACAAATTATTTACTATACCGAGATACCAGGAGGTCTCGGTACTAGGCCTTGGATGTGAGAGTATAGTCAAAAATTTACTTCACAACTAGGAAGCTCGAGGGTTTCAACCGTTGCCTTCGAATGGGTGGGCTAGAATAGACGTGCGTGTATGTTAGCTATCAATGGAAATACAATTCAGAGAAATATGCACACTTGTACAACAACACAAAAATCAAAAAAGTGATTCATGTCTAGTTCTCTTATTTAGTCCCAGTAGAGTCATCATTGGTGCGCATCGCCTTCAAAAAATCTTTGGCCTCGGATAGCTAAAGAAAAATGCCAAGTCACCGTCTTATTTTTATCAACAAGGAAAACAAGCAAAAATTTTAAAATAACTCTAAATTTCCAACATAGACATCTATTTAAACGAAATGTAAATGATGAATTTACGTATTAAGTTATAAAACGGGAAGTTGTTAGGCTCCCGCTATATCCTAATTGGTCTCTACATTTTTTTATGAATTTTGGCCTTTACAATAAACAAGTAAATTTGCACTAAATAAACCCTAACTTGATCTAAAATTTGGTTTAAACCCAACATCTTGGGTCGAGTAGCCTACATACTTAGTCGGATACCCGAGATCAAAACCACCTAGTTCTCACTGGACCATGTGAAGGGGCAACCTAGATCTCGATTTTCGTTTTCCTAAATAGTCTCGACTTTTTCTAGCCAAATGGACTTAAAACTCTAATTGACTACATTTCTAGTAATATCAAAATTCCAAATGAAATAAAATTAAAAAATCTAATTTATATTACGTTTATATTTTTATCCATTTTCCTTTAATCGAGATCTGGTTGCGGGGAAGGGAGATAATTCAAGACTCTTCTAATCTAAAAATGAGCTAATTTGAAATGAAAAAGCACAAGATAAAGAATGATAATTATACTAAATCCGCATTGCCCAATTGCTTGGTTAAGAATTGACTGAACGCCGAACCAAGAAAGGTAAACTGCTTGAATTTAAAAGTGATATTTTGAGCTTGAAAAAGACCTTAAATGGACTCGACTCCATCTGTAAAGTTGTAGCTCTCAAAAAGTTACTTATTTAGGATTTTGAATTACCTAAATCGGGTATTTATGAGCAATTTAAGACTGATCAAAGTTCAGGTGTGTGCTTGATGAGAGAAGTTGGGATTTCTGGGGTCTTTCTCTGTTTTTTGCAGAATTTCTCTTCTAGAGAAAAAATCCCTTTTCGGTATTTCAAGAGATCTATTTATAGAGGTTTGGAGGCTAATAAAAATGGTAAAGTTGACTTTTTCGTGCTTATCTTTCTAAATAGAATAAACTCCAAATGAAATGAAAAGGTCTCAAAAAATAACTTACCATTCGATTTTACCCAACTTGGAAGCCGCTGCCAGTTTTAACCCTCAATCAAATACTATTTTATCCCTAATTTGGGGATAATTACCCCCAAATAAGGTTAAAATCTCCTAAAATCATATGGGATACACCAGATTTCAGTAATCAACCAGAATCAATCTCAAGTCAAACTCTGAATCAAGGATCAGTCCCAAATCAAAAATCAATTAAGAAATCACAATATGAATCAAGCTAAAATCTACTTACCTTAACATAGGTTAAACCCAACTAATTGGACTAGACTAGACAACTGAGCGGA
This sequence comes from Escallonia rubra, assembly GCA_033065855.1. NCBI lineage: Eukaryota > Viridiplantae > Streptophyta > Magnoliopsida > Escalloniales > Escalloniaceae > Escallonia > Escallonia rubra. Next base: position 74,284 of record JAVXUO010001469.1, read on the forward strand.
CTGGATCATTTAGTGGAATGGACTCTTATTAGACTCGACCATTCATTGGATTAGGCTTAACTAATTAAATCATGCTCATTACACATTACAAGGCCTAGAACAATAATAAATTTGATTAGAATAAATCCCAATAATAATACGGCTAAAAAGATGGAGTATCTACAACTGTGGCCACAGGTGGCCATCTATTAACGTCTTGACAAACAAAGTCTTCAAATGCTTGGTTGACTTGGAACCTGATTTTGTTGATATCACTATGTTACCTCGATCAAGAGTAACTCCAACAAACCTTGACTTTTTTGCGTCCTCCAAAAAAATTATCCTAATTTCTTGCGAACAAAAAATTGCTAGAATTTAGTTCACTATCTTCCTCTACATCTCTTTCAAATTTGAAATCTGCCATTCTTTACCTTAAAACGTCATTGGCAAAATAAATGCCATGTTGCAATTCACTACAGCCATGTTCTCCGAAAAAAAATTGTCTCTTAAACTATGTCTTTTGCCTCTTTTCCACAACATGAACTTTTGCTCTTTGAGTGGTTACAGGTTCTATAGTCACTTTTGATTTTAGCTTTGTTTCTTGGGTAGCCCGCAGTTGTTTCTTGGGTAGCCCGCAGCTGACTGTTTGTCTTTCTTGATCCACCTCTCTCAACCAAGTCCATTTATATCGATTTACTTGGACATTTTTCTCCTGCAATTCTCTTCTCATGATAGCAGCAAATTTTCCTCTAAACTCTACTCTTAGGAGTCATGTTCAAATCTTGACAAAGCCCCTAGAGGTGGAATCGTTTCTTCTTTTGGATAAACCACTTTTTCTTAATCAACTGGATGCCTTGGTTTAATCATCCATGGCTTCTATCTAAAGAGCTTTTGGCTAAAAACTCTGAAACCAATTCTTCCATTGTACTATTTCATGGGCCTTACACCAAAACTATATGATCGTAAATAGTTTAGATGATATTTAATAATTTTGCACCAAAGTTGGTTGGTCCCACATTGTTCTGATACACCATCTGCTTAACCATTATTGGTTAGTAAGAAATGTTGGGTGCCATTGGTCCAGCCACAAGTTGTTAATATCAATGATCGGTTGGAGACACAAAGGAAAGTGAAGAAAGAAAACTGAAAATCTAAATGGGTCTTGGAATTATCTGCACGTATTGAGACTTGGAATGGGGCGATTAATATTGGCAGGCAGATTCATTTCTTGCATAAGAGAATTCCAAAGGTGGTCCTTGGAAGTTGGTTTGATGCAATAATGAATATGTTGGATAAAGAGTCCTTCTAGTGACTTCTTGTATTCTAACGCATGACATGAATACATGGAGAATGTGCTGAGCTTTTATGTGCAGAATTTTCTGGACTTGTAAGTCCTTATATAATGTCACTTGGTGCATGCAAGAAAGGAGAGAGTGAGCCGAAAGCCCTGGGAATACTTCAGCAGTTTTAAGATTACCACTGTTTTGGATACCAAACAGTGCTGGAAAGAAAGGCAATATGGCTGACTGTTTTGGTGTGTGTTTACCACTGTTTTGGTTATATACAATGAAGAAGGAGAGTCTTATTTCTCTTGTGGATAGAGGGTAGCTTGAAGTCTTCCTTGTGTGCAAGCTATACATTGTTGCTTGCAAGAGGTGGTGGCTAGAGAGAAGTGGAGCAGATTACATTTTATATGTCTTTGTGGTGATTTCTTCGACTTGGTTGGAAAGAAAGTAAGTTGTGTATTTCTCTAGCACTTGGTTACCTTATGCTTAGGGCAAAAAGCTTAAGAAGACAATTTGTACTATTCTGTTATTGAGATTAGTGGTTTGGTTTGCCCCGTGGTTTTTCCTTCTATGAGAGAGGGTTTTCCACGTTAAAATTGGTGTTGCTCTTGTCACAGATTTACTACTTTTTGTTTGGCGTGGTTACGTTTCAATTCTTGGAATTTGCTATATTTGCAATTCTCTATCACACAAGACCCCTTCGATCCTAACAAGTGGAATCAGAGCCCCATTTGGGGCATCTTGGTTGTGATAGGACGGAAGAGTCTCAAGGTACGTTGATTAAGTTGACCGCGTTTAATTACGCAATATGGAAGCCAAGAATGGAGGACATTCTTTTTTATAGAGACTTGTACGACCCAATTGAGGGTGATAGTGCCAAGCCCGCGGGTAAAGATAACAAGGAATGGGAACGGATGAATTGAAAGACCGTTGGCTGCATCAGGCAGTGGATTGATCACAGCGTGTCTCATCACGTGGCTCAAGAGACGAATGCACATAGTCTGTGGACAAAATTAGAGGCTATGTACAAGCAAAAGAATGCGCAGAGCAAGGCGTATTTGATAAGGAGACTCGTGAATCTCAAGTTCAAGGAGGGACATTTCGTTCCCGAGCACCTTAGCAATTTTTAAAGTTTGGTCAATCAGTTGGCCACCGTAGATATGGAGTTGGATGATGAGTTACAGGCGTTGTTGTTGTTGAGTTCGCAGTCAGATAGCTGGGAGACATTAGTTGTCTCGCTAAGTAATTCTGCTCCAAATGGTAAGTTGACGATGAGCACCGTCAAGGACAGCCTCTTCAGTGAAGAAGCAAGTTGAAATGAGGTGAGTACAAGCGGTGGAGAGTCACAGGTATTGTCACAGAGAAGAGAGATAAAAATGTGAGCAGAAATTACAATAATCAAAGACGTCATGGACAGCGTAAGAACGATAGAGCTCGGTCACAATCCAGGGATACCAGAAAGTGTTATAAATGTGGCAAGGCTGGTCACATTCAGAGAAATTGTCGATATGCCAAGAGAGAATTTTGAGGAAAAAGATCAGAAGAATATATGGTGACGACAGTAACACTTCAGCGGTTGTGTCGGATGAGGAGGTGGTGGTTCTCTCAGTTGCGGAGACACCACATGATTATGGTATTATTCAAGATACCGAGTGGATTGTTGGTAGTGCCACTTCTTGTCACGCTGCATCAAAAATGGAGTTTTTTTTTTTCTTCTTACACAGCTGGGGATTTTGAGACAGTAAAGATGGGAAATAATTTTTGTTCCAGAATTGCAGGCATAGGAGATGTATGTTTGAGGACGGATGTGGGTTGCATATTGAGGATGAAGAATATGTGACATATTCCTGATCTTCGCCTCAACTTGATTCCGGGTATCACTTTGGACGGCCTGGGCTATATGAATTTGTTTGGCAATGGAAGGTGAAACTCACCAAGGGGGCATTGGTGATCGCGAGAGGAGTTGCTTGCAGTTTTTTTTTACAAGACTCGTCTGATGTTTGTCCGGAGCTGGATACAGTTAATGACGAGTCTATGTGGCACAGTGACAGGTTCCGATTTTTGGCAAGGACATCCCTTAATTTTCTTGCCAAAGGTACGTGGTTGAGCCCTTGTGATAGCAAGCATAAGAAGGTCTCCTTTGAGGAGTTTAGCGCACAACCAACAGTTAGTGCTCCATGTCTCACACCATTACCTTCACGCTAGAGAGTACCATAAGTGGTGGGGATGCGAAACTTTGTGATGTAGTTTTTTCGTTGCCGGAGGGTATTGAGCAAGGGGAGCACGCCCCTCAAGTAAAGATTGGAGGATCCGGATCCATAAAAATGTATCCAGCTAGAGATTATGCTAATTGGGGGGAGCTTGAAAATGTTTGTGAAGCCCAGCGTTGTGATGATAACGCTAGTTTAATGGAGTTTGTGCAAGGGAAGGTCAACGAGGGCTTTGATAATTTTACTACGAGGTTGGCAAAGAAATTAGTGGATGTTGTTTACTCCCACACGTTGATGACGGGAATGCGTTTTGGTTGAGACGGGCGAAGCTGTGATCTCCCTCATGTGGCTGGAGGGGAAGATTGTTGGGTGCCATTGGTCAGCCACAAGTTGTTACTATCAACTATAGGTCGGAGACACAAAGGATAGTGAAGAAAGAAAACTGAAAATCTAAATAGGTCTTGGAATTATCTACAAGTATTGAGACTTGGAATGGGGCAATTAGTATTGGTAGGCAGATTCATTTCTTCCATAAGAGAATTGCAAAGGTGGTCCTTGGAAGTTGGTTTGATGCAATAATGAATATGTTGGATAAGGAGTCATTCTGATGACTTCTTGTATTCCCACGCATGACATGAATACATGGAGAATGTGCTGAGCTTTTATGTGAAAAATTTCCTGGACTTGTAAGTCCTTATAAAATGGCACTTGGTGCATGCAAGAAAGGAGAGAGTGAGCCGAAAGCCATGGGGATACTTCAGCAGTTTTAAGATTACCACTGTTTTGGATACCAAACAGTGATGGAAAGAAAGGCAATATGGCTGATTGTTTTGGTGTGTGTTTACCACTGTTTTGGTTATATACAATGAAGAAGGAGAGTCTTATTTCTCTTGTGGATATAGGGTAGCTTGAACTCTTCCTTGTGTGCAAGCTATACATTGTTGCTTGCAAGAGGTGGTGGCTAGAGAGAAGTGGAGCAGCTTACATTTTATATGTCTTTGTGGTGATTTCTCCGACTTGGTTGGAAAGAAAGTAAGTTGTGTATTTCTCTAGCACTTGGTTACCTTATGGTTAGGGCAAAAAGCTTAAGAAGACAATTTGTACTATTCTGTTATTGAGATTAGTGGATTTGGTTTGCCCCGTGGTTTTTCCCTCTATGCGAGAGGGCTTTCCACATTAAAATTGGTGTTGCTCTTGTCACGGATTTACTACTAGGTGTTTGGCTTGGTTACGTTTCAATTCTTTGCATTCGCTATATTTGTAATTCCCTATCACACAAGACCCCTTCGATCCTAACAAGAAAAACCTATATGCATTTCTTTTCCTCTCAATCGATTCTCATACACCCTCTCTCTTTGCTCCATATTTTTCGCTTTCCTTTTCTTAAGGAGCATGAGTCTAGACCACTCAAAAAAAGAGCCATAGGTTTGACAAATTGGTTTCCATTTAGTCTAACCTTTGACATTATAGTTCCGAGCCTTAAAATCACACTCTCTTTCTTTGAAATCTTCATCACCCCACTGCATTTTTTCTTTCTTTAAAGTTCCTTTCATTTGGTTTTCTCTCCTTGGTAATTTCTCCACCAACCCCATTAGAACTTCCCTCTAGACTGAAGTTCACAGAAATAGCATTAATGTCTAGCAACATTTCCAGAAAAGGATCACTGTCGACTTCCATCATTTCTTTCCCTTTATCAGTGAACTTCAACATTGCAGCTTCAACTTTATCCTGCTCAACCTTATGAAAATACAGACTACTAGAATTGTGCCCCATAAAAAATTTCCATATCCTTTGGAACTTTCAAGTAGCCCTAGACTTGATTGAAATCAGACTTTCACAAATAGTCAAAGATCTGGTCAATCTAATTAAGATCAAAGCAGTACTCCCTGAGGGAGGGGGTAAAGGATTTGTTTTAATTGGTTGCTTGGAAGGCACACTAATTGGATTATCATTTTAAACAATGGTTCACATATCACTGGTTTCTTCCCAATATTTATGCAGCATCTATTTGCATTTGAATCATCATAATCTTGGAAGTAGGTTCACACTAATGACTTTTTCCTTGTTTGCTCTTCCTTCAGCAATACTTCATATCAAGTTACCCTAGAAGAAAGCTTAGTGATTCCTATTGATAACGTAGATAATCTGATAGCAAAAGAGAAGCTCTAAACTCCAAGACCTTCAATTTTTTTTCCTAATCTATGAATTCAATCCAATAAAATCCAAGTTGGCTATCTCTGCCTCTGGCATCTTGAAATGATACTTATTATTTGATGCCTTAAAACTTCCTAAGAATTGTTTTGGAGTTTTCCCAACAAACTAACTACTTCAATCGAACCAAAGTAACTAATGAAATTTCTGGTTCTCCATCCTAAAAATTGTGTGCAATATTTCAAACCAAGGGAAAACTGCCCCTCTTAGTGAATACTCATACCATTTAAACTTTATCCACTCATTTTAACCAAATTTACAACACTTAAAGGTAGACCTAGTAATATGTTCATTGGTTGATTGGTTTCCCTATTATAATATAAGCTTAGCTATGTGACTTTCACACCCCTTGGAATTTCTTCCTATTCAATAACAGCAAAGTGAGGCTTTCGATAGATAGGCCTATAGATTGGTCAAAAGCCTCAACCTATTCCTACTTGATTAAACTTGTGATTTGGTTGCACTTCTACTCTCCATCCTACCACCTCTCTTTTAAGGAAATCTTGCCTGCTCAAGTTATTGACCTCCTCAAACACAAAATTTCCAAATCGATTGATACCTAATTGTCCTCTTTATGAAGAGGAGTACAAGTAATTTCATTTCCTTGGCCTTTTTGGCGACTGTGGTTTTGTCCACCACAATTTCTTGGCATTGAGGATGTTGTTAGGCCAAGTTGCATGGCCCTTTTCTATCATTAACCCTTGTAAAACCAATTTTACTTGGCCTTGGATCCGCATCTTCCATAGGGCTAGGAATATACCATCCTGATATATTTCAACTGCTTGAACTCAACCCATTTAGCTGTCTAATAATAGTATTCTCAATCCTAATCAGTGAGGCCTTTGTATTTGATGCATTAGGAGCTATACATTTGAGGGGCCTTTCCCTTTTGCAACTTTGCATTTTATTAATATAGCGATGGATGCAGTTTGTCTTAAAATCCATTTCCTCAACAACTTTGGTGCTAGAACTGTCTTGATTATCAACAAGTTTCATAAAATCCATTATTTGGCTATCTGATATATCTCAAATATACTCCCAATAATTGGGGAATACCGGCACTCTCAGTCATACTAGGACATTGGGGATTATCTTATCAGAGATCGTGACGTGATCCTCAAGGAACCTAACACGATCCTAACACATCTAGCCTACGGCCCAGTCCTACTAGGGCTCTTCTTCCTACTATTATATAAAGGGGTCTACCCCCAGGTAAAAAGGACGACTACACAACTACACACATACATGCTTTTTCAGAGTTATTATCATGTAGCTGTGCTCTGACTTAAGCATCGGAGAGTTCTCCGCCGGGAACCCCACCCGGCGGTCACTCGTTTTCTGTCTTGCAGGTCATCGGTCCAGGCTCGGGTTCCGCAACGTACGCGGGACATATTTTAAGCAGCAACATTTTGGCGCCATCCGTGGGACCCGTCAGCCTAACCGTTTGACCTCAAGAAAATTCAACAGTTGTATCCCAAATTGCCGGCGACAACGTGTCGGAACCACCGACATCACCGCCGCCGTCTCAGTAAATTATCGTCCATAATTTTTCTTGAAAGTTTAGAATTTTCAAATTATTTGCCAAGAGTTTCTACGGTCCGGCCGGAACAACGATCGGCAGCACCATCACCAACGTCCGGCAGCGGTCAGGTAGCATCGTCACAACCAAAATTATATTCAATCAGTCATGGCGGCCATGATCGGCCGTGCCACCACAGTGGGGTTGCCGTATCAACAAAGAAGAAAAAGAAATTTTATACAAACGGCCCACCATAGCCGAAAGCAATTGGGGGAGCGCCGCCTCTGTCCACCCTGTTCGGTGGCCACCTTTGCCGTCACGGCAGGAGACGAAGCTTATCATCGCCGCCCATGGTGAAACTTGTCAGATCTGAATGCTACGGCGCTACCACAACCGCCGACGGTGGCGACAAGTCCCACTTGTCGGAGTTCCTCCGAGACAAACTGTACGACGAGCATGGCCTGATCTAGCGACCTTCCAACTAGCGGCGCCATCGTGGCCACACGCCAGGCAACCGCCACGCCGTCGTACGGTCGCCGCCGTCCAAGCAATCTGCTCCACCAAATCAATAGCAACGGTGCTACTACGCCGACCACCGTTATCGGTTGCACAAACATCGCTACAACTATCGGCGCAACCACCTCAATCAAGATTCTCACCGGACAACCACTTCGACCTCCGACGTCACAAATAGCCGGCGTGAAGTTGCCGGAGCAGATACAACAACCACCCAAAAACAAAACAAAAAACAAAAAAGGGATAGAGATCGCCGCCGCTGTGCATCAGTGCCGCACCGTCGCGGCCTCACTGGGCCTTTCACCATGATCAGCAGTGGCGACGCCTCCAGGCGACTGCCACACCAGCCAAAATCAAGCCCATCCCGTACACACCGGCGCCTTCCTCCGAGATCTGTTTCGCTGGCCTCTGCAGCGGCGCCGACTCCATCGGCCACCGGCATGGTGCTAACTGCTCCAGCCGCCACCATCCGTCCAGACAGGAGCTCACTTGCCGTCACAGGCAACAATCCGCCGGTCAAACGCGGCGCCATGAGTCCTGTCGGTCCAGTCAATGCCATCCTTGCTCCAGATCTGCATCACCACAGCCATGGGAGGTCGCCCTCACTGCAGCGCCGCCGTAAAATTTGGATGTCACCTCCAGATCTTCGCCATTTTGAGACGCGCACCACCGCGACGCCATCGGCCCTATCGCCACCATGAATAGCGGCAGCAACAATCGGTTCCTTCGTACCGAGGCTGAGACGAATCACTCCGTCAAGATCCTGCCCGTTGAGACGACGGCAAGCATCGCCACCACCGTGACTAGCGGTCGACTCCATCGCCACTATCGCAAGCTCCGGCGAAGGGTCACCACCACGATCAATGGCTCCAATCGGCGCCACCGTCGCCTCACGATTACGGCCTTACAACTATGCCACCTACCCAACATCAACCACCAGAGCACCACCATCGGTGGCAACTGCATCAACCCGAATACAAAGCAAACGGCAAAAGAAGAAGTCACAACGCCGCCTCCGGATCACTGTTATCGTGATATGCACCATCGCGATGCCAGCGAACCCGTCACCACGGGTCAAAACTCCGACTAATCACCGGTGTGCCTTGGCCTTGCAACCTTAGCGTTGCAAAAGGCACCACCGCCATGCCGTCGTCGCCTTTCTCAAACAGGCGCTACCCATCAGTCCATACCGCATCGCCTTCATAGTCACAAATGGGACATGTGCAATTGCCGCCGCCAGCATCAGGAGGTCCGATCACCGGCCGCCGCCAGGGACCTCAATCCTTGCGCCAACAATGCCGTCGCCACCGATTGCGGCATCCTTCACCGAGCTACGTCACCGGCCTCCTCCTTCGAGATGCGGGCCACCGTGACCACCAGCAAGATAGCGCCATCACCACCACGATGGGCTTGCACCATCGCGCCCACCGGTGTGATCGCCGTCGTTGCAAAGGCCAGATCTGCCCTACTGTCAAAAAAAGGAAGAGGCAGACCAATTAATCAGGTGCAATCCATCTTTTTGAGATTCTGCACTACCCCATAATTATGCATATTTAAATTTTTGACCCACAGGGTCTTTTGTATTTTACATATGCCACATCTAGTAAAAGCATGACAGTTTCTACCTCATAGAAATGCATTTTTGCATTTTAGACCCGCAGGGTCTCATTTATTTAACATATGCTGCACAATCATAAAAAATGGTGTATATTTCATTGCATATTTGTCGCTAAAAAGAATTAAGTGACTATGCTTTTAGGCACTAACAAGCCTCATTAAAGGTTGTTTCTTGTGCGCTTCTTTAACCTAGACCTATGTAATTTATGGTTTAGCATTATGCAATTGCAGCAGTTCACGCAAGCACGTCGCATGTAGGGTCTTACCAACTGCTATGACTTTTAAAAGCTCGCTTGTGACACGCAGTGCAGCACATTAGTCACTCAACCAGCAAACCCCTACTGGGGCTGTGGTGTTTGAACACCGCCTTTAATTCTGTGTTAAAAATATATTTGCATTTTTATATGCTTTATTGCTTCAGAGGTTATTTTTTCAGTCACGTACTTTTATTTCTTGCAAGGGCTTTTATTGCGCCGATAAGCAAGGAACAAACAAATTCACTGCCGGCCACGCACACGTCACCGGAGCCACCGGCGACGCAAAGTTGCTGGAAGATCGTGATGGGCACCATAAGCCGTCGGCCACCGCAGTCCAGTTGCAGGAGCAAACAACATCTCAGCAAAAAATCAAAACAAAATAAACCAACAGCTCCACCGCCACCAGCGTCGGCGCTAGGCAACGCCATACGACCACCGTTGGTAACAAATTACGAGCGCCATTGCACCGCCCTTCAGTCAAGATCTGTGCCGCCACTGCCCCAAGAGAATGGTTGCCACTCCCAATCGTGCCGTCCACCACGGTCAGCGGCAACAACTCGTCACCGGTCAAACACTCCAGTCACCACCGTGACTATTGGCAGCGCTATTAGCGTCATCGCCACCATCGCCGTCATCGCGTCACTGTCTCACCGCTACTAGCTTCCAGATCTGCACCACCGCGGCCATGGGAAAAACATCGTCGCTTCATACCCGGAGGAGACCAATGATCGCCGCAAGTTTACTTCAGGTCGGCCGCTAACAAGCAACCACTATCGCCAACTGCAACTCCGGCGACACGCACCGTCCTAATCAGACCACACCTCCGGCGGCAAAAGAAAAAAATCAAAGTAGGAAGAAGAACACTGCAAAGTAACCGATGCCACCAGTCACACAACCATCACCGCCGCTAAGCTGCCGGATCAACCACACATCAGAAACAACAACCAAATCCGCAAAGACAAGTAGCGCCGCCAGCGCGCCACCACGCAACCACCTCTCTATTGCGCCACCTCAAGTTCGGTCAAAGAGAAAGTGGAGCAGACCCAATAAGGGTTTATACTGCGCTCGTAAGCATCAACAATGAGGCAAAACCACTTCACAAGCAAGGAACAAATTCACAGCACCCGGTGACTTAAAGATCACGCCTAGGGTTTTTGCTGCAGTATCCTGCCGCATCAGCATTATATATCCGGTCATACAGTGACCGACTATCAACGGTCAATCATTCACACCAGCGCATACTACTAATGCAACTGGTGAATCATAGCACTTTGCACTCCATCTGCCCCCGAGGGCACGTATGACGAGAACTCTAAGTTCCGTCCAGCCCCCCAGGGCATTTACATGAGCTCTACGCTCCATTCCCCCTCAAGGGCACTTATCAGAACTCTACATTCCACTAGCCCTCTAGGGCGATCACCCTCAAGGGCGGTCACCCTCAAGGGTGATAGGATAGCACACAAGTGTTATCTGACACGGTCTAGCTTTAGTTCTAGCCCGAGAAACGGCAAAACCACGTGGGAGTTCGTCGCCCTACCCTGTTTTGTTAATTCGAAACCTGGCCGAGTGTGAGTGCGAGGCTTCTTTGCCAGCCCTTAGCTGACGATAAGGGTTCGCGTCAAAGTAAAACGCAAGCATGATGTGGTCAGCTCTAGCTAAAGAACACACACTTGCACAAAATAAACACCCTCCACAGGAGAGGTGACCCCTCAAGGGGACATTCAAACACTTAGCACATGCAACAACTTGCATGCACAGCTCTGTGTCCTCTCTCTAGAGAGGCTAACGTGGGGCACATCCTTTAATGGATCCCGAGATCCCATTATTCATCTTCCCAAAGATGATTCCGAATAGCCTACTTAGGCGACATTCGAAAGACCTAGCTCTCAAGAGCTAGAGTTCTAGCATCCTACTAGGGCAAAGTTCCAAGGCTTAAGCTCCCAAGAGCTTAGGTCCGAGTACATGGAGTAGAGAAATATTATTACCCCTACAAGCGGATGGAGAATCCCTTACAAATCTAACGTGTGTCTCAAGACACCAGGTATAAACTTCCTCAGCCAAACATTTTGGCTAAGGAAGTGGGGGGCTTATGATATATCTCAAATATACTCCCAATAATTGGGGAATACCGGCACTCTCAGTCATACTAGGACATTGGGGATTATCTTATCAGAGATCGTGACGTGATCCTCAAGGAACCTAACACGATCCTAACACATCTAGCCTACGGCCCAGTCCTACTAGGGCTCTTCTTCCTACCATTATATAAAGGGGTCTACCCCCCAGGTAAAAGGGACGACTACACACATACATGCTTTTTCAGAGTTATTATCATGTAGCTGCGCTCTGACTTAAGCATCGGAGAGTTCTCCGCCGGGAACCCCACCCGGCGGTCACTCGTTTTCTGTCTTGCAGGTCATCGGTCCAGGCTCGGGTTCCGCAACGTACGCGGGACATATTTTAAGCAGCAACATCATTCGAGAAATTAGACTTGACGTTACAGTGGTTAAGGCCTGATTTGATGAACTAACCTTATTCACAAGTCGGCAAATCATTATAAACCCCTCCTTCCATGAACTTTTGTTTCTGCGACTGCTAGTTCTTAACTTAGATGCAGTGATTTTCATGCCACTGTTTGCATTGCCAATGTTGTTATTCTTGCTACATGTTGGCAACATTGCTGTTGTCATTCATCCTACTGTAAGCACGGCATTTCATGTGCCATTAATGGAACCATTGTCGTCCCATTGTTGGCAGAGTTATTTTATTCCCATTATTGGCACCATTTCTATGTATGCCATTGTCGGCAGCATTATTCCTTATGCGACTTTCGGTACTTGGCATTTTACAGTTAGATTAAAATGTCTCACTGGACGTGTCAATGTTTGCGCTCAAGAGCTAACTTCCAACCATATTGCAGGCAATTACCCTTGATTCGTACTGTAGATTCATTTTTGCCTTTCTTTAGGGACTTCTCAAAAAAGCAAAAACAAAGCTGACTAACAAATCTAAAATAAGAGCACATAATTGCAACAGCAAAGATTCTGATTAAATTGTTAAGAGGGTGTTTGGGATTAATTTTTGAATGGAAAACCTGATTTAATCTAGATTAAATCAGATACATGGCTATTTTTTAAAAAGATTATGAGATTTAAACTGTCTCAAAAAGCTAAATTCATAATTCTGGAAAATAATCATTTTTCTCATAATCAAGTTTGTCCATATAATATTCCAAACTATCCCTATATTTCCCTCAAGAAGACATCACATACTTTTTTAACTGATTTGGAGAAGTTATTGTGCTATAAGCACCAGAGATTATGGACGTTTTCAATTTAAAATGAGAAGTAACAACTTATGTAGGTGTGTGTTTTTTCCCTCTTTTTTTCCCCTAAGGAATGGTGTCCAAAGCACCTAGAAATTTTATTGATTTATAAAAAATAGGGGGAGCAAATCTCCGATAATTAGAAAAATGCAAAGAACTGATCTCTCCTAATAATCTCATACAAAAACTATTTAGGCTTTTTTAGGTGCTTGAAAATAGTTTTTTCATTATTTATGTGTATATTGTAGTTATTTACAAATGAAAGTTATCTTAACATTATTTCACTAAATCGATATTAGACATTGTTTATTAATTGGCCTATATGGTCTGTTTGCAATAATGAAATTGGTTTAAACACTTTTTATCCAAACACTTTTTTGTAATTTTAAGCTAGTTTATAACTATTTTTGCCAAAGAACAAACTGATTTTGCTTAAAGTAGATTAAATCTAAATTTGAGATTTGAATAAGATTAAGCTGAAATCTACTTTTTATAATCAATTACGAACGGACTCTAAGAAGAAAGTACATTGACTCAGGTTTAATGGCTGACATCAAAGTTACAGTCGGTGCGTGAGAAATCAATTACAATCTAAGTTGAAATGTGTCCAATTGTCCTCTCTTCTCTTTATTTCTTCCTTTTATCTGCCCCTTAGATATAATCGATTGCAACTGCTAAGAACTCTCGACTCGGTATAACTGTCCAAAACTATCAATTAGTTCTCTCCAACAAACAACCGTCAAAAAGTGCTCCCATTTTCCCTACAATCAATCTCCACGTCTGTCGATTCATAACTGCTACTAACTTCCATTTGTTATTAATAGCCACATGTCATTAATATTTAATTATCATTAAGACCAGGATTTTGCCTTAAATCAATCAGATCAACATTGAATTCAGTGGCACATTGCCTGGGGTGGCGGGGGTGGTATGGGCAATGATGGAAGAAGGAGGTGAGCAGGTGGAAGTGAGGAAGCGTGGTGGAGGTGGGAGAAGAAGGGTTTGAACAAAGGGATTGAAAAAGACAGTAATACCTTTAGTACTAACGGACTCAATATAGCCCTTAAATAATTGATTGTAAGACATGGCAAACCTTAGGGTTTTCGCTGCCTAATAGTACACGTTAGGGTATTTACTACAACTTTTTGAAAAGCAAAGAGTGCAATTAAGCCTTTTCGTTAATATCCTACTTTTGGGGTTCATGCAAAGCCTCAAAATTATGACAACATGAAATTTGTAATCCAACATACACATTTATTGAGTTACATTCTGGTGACACGTACACTGATTCCAAATAAAAAAGATTGTTTTACCAACAATTTATGGATCTATGAGGGCTACATGTTAAGGGTGGACAAGGGTTTCTATATAGTAAGACTAGTCAGAGCATTCTTATTAACTCAGATTGTCAATTTTCTCTCTCAACACCTTCCGTTACTGCAAAGGATGTCTTCGTGTGGCATACGATTTGGGGCTACCAAATAACAAAAGATGAGCGAATGTTCATCTAGCAATTGCTTTCAGACCGGCTACCTTTGGTGGATAACCTGATTATCTCGTCAAAAACCTAACTCTAGTAATTTATGTCCTGTTTGTTTTTTTCGGGTGGAAATCTCAAGGCATTTGTTCCCACACTGTCCTTTTAGCCCGGTTGTTTGGCTTGTTGGCCCTTTGGGCCTTCATTTGCTACCTTTCCAGGCTCTCTGCATGGATCTCTTTTTTTTATCGGTCTTGTAAACTCTGCATGGATCTTATGCACTGATTTTCCAATCTACAGGAAAGACTCTTCAATTACTTCTCCTCCTGCTTTGGAGCATGAGGCAATGAATCTTCTCATGCAGAAATTTCAGAATCACTGCCAGGCAAGGAGCATGCCGTAATGAATCTTCTCGAGATAAATTCAATATTCAGTCTATATATGCAAAAAGCATGAACGCAAGTCGCATATCCAGTGCCATAGGTGCAAAATCATATGGCCATTATAGTAGAGAGTGTCATGCTAGAAGATCAGAAAAACAAAAAGTATTACGCTGGAGTAGCACATAATGATAGTCCAGAAACCTTATTGTTGGCTAGTCATAAAATTAGTAGTAATGATGGTCAGTGGTTGTTAGACTCGACTTACAGTAATCATTAGAGTTTTTTCTGAGCTAGATGAATCCTTTCGCTCTGTAGTGAAACTTGGTGATAACTAAAAAATTCCAGTTATAGGGAAATGGAGGTTTGCTATTAAAGTGAAGGATGGGTCTTCAAACTACATTCTGAAGTGTATTATGCTCCTAGTATTTTAATGGGTCAAATACACGTAGGTACCCTGAAACTACCACAAAGTCTCACTTGAGGGTCTCAAAGTTTAATTTTTACCATAAGGGTCTGCAACTACAAATTTGCAATAAATAAGGACTTCCGTCCAAATTTCTAACGTTTTAGGCAAATCCGTCAAGGCAATTTTGTCCCGACAGGTTAAATTGTTTTTCTTCTCTTTTTTCAATTTTGCACTTCTTCTTCTTCACAGACCCATCGCCCCCTCACCCATCACCACCGCGGCTCACCTAAAACCACCAGCAGATCGGCCTCACCACCACACCACCAAATCATAACCACCGGTCGGCATCACTGCTGCATCATAGCAGTGCCACCCTGGGAGATCTCGTCCGCTCCTCATGTGTCCACGCCAGCTTCCCCACCATCTACCTCCGCACACGCTCCACCTACGCCGGCCCAGCCCAGACCCCGACCGAGCTAGCCCAAGCCGCTATGAAAGTCAGCCTGTCGCGAGCCAATAAGGCCTCCAGCTACCTCCACACGCACGAGCAGCAAGCACGAGGCGGGCGCGCTAAGTGACTGCATGAGCCAGATATCTGACACGGTGGACGAACTCGGGAGGACCCTGTCGGAGCTGAAGCACCTGAGAAGTGGGACCTTCAGGCCACCGGTAGATATATCAGAGTCATCGGCGGCCTATCAATCAACCGATCGATCACTAACACCAATGCCATCGCCTACGATCTCTCTCAAAACCAAGAACAAGGCATCGCCAGTGCACCCTAGCACCACCACCATCGTATTAAAACTAAAATCGGTCGGATCTCCACCGGTGTAGACCCATCGTCGGCCAACACCAAGGACAAATCTGACATATTTGGCTGCTCCGATCCTTTGTAGTCCATCCCTTCAGCTTTCGGTACCGGAACCATCAATCGGTCAACAAGTCAATAAATGTCTTCCCGTCTTTCTTCTCCCCAAACCACCCAACAATGAAACTCCATCACATCCTCTGACTTGAGCTCTCTTTTGCCGATTGATGCTACAAAAGGTGGGTATGTGAAGGGTAACTTACCAGCGGCGTGAGTGGGCAGCTACAAGGAAAATTGCCGACATGGTTTGCAGGAGGCATTTGTCAGCGTTGTCGCTTGAGTGTGCTGTCGGAGGGTGTCGCCGGTAGTTAAGGCTCCATTTTTGGTTAGAAGAAAAGGTTTTGGCAGTTAAAGGCTCCATTTTTGCAGGGTTTTTGAAACCCAAAATTGCCTCTGATAGAAAAGCATGGATTGTTAGGAATTTGGACGGATGTACTTACTTGTTGCAAATTTGGAGTTACAGGCCCTTATGTGTAAAAATTAAACTTTGGGACCCTCAAGTGAGACTTTGTGGTAGTTTCAGGATACCTACGTGTATTTGACCCTATTTTAATCTATTGAGTTTGGGACAGCTAGCAAAAAAGGGCTACGATTTGTGTTTCAACAAAACAGATGCACTGTCAGTGATACAAAAAAAAGGCATGATATTGAAGACAAAGATGTCAACCATCCCCCTTTTTTTTTTTTTGCAACACACTTCAATTATGCTAATTCTTCTTACTGTAATTCTTTACTTGTTGATAATAATTGGCTATGGCATATGCGTCTTGGGCACTTGTATTTGGAAGCATCAAGTTCCTTGCAAACAAGGAATATGTTTTAGGCTTGCCGACTATTCGAGATCGTGATCAAGTTTGTGAGCCTTGTGTTATGGGAAAGAAGCATAGAGATACATTTTCTACAAAGCATTCATGGAGAGCCAAAGGACCACTTGAACTTGTGCATACTATGTGGAAGTTCCATCAAACGGAGGTAACAAGTACTTTATTACTTTCATTGATGATTTCAATAGAAAGGCATGGATCTATTTTTTTGAAGCAAAAATATGATGCATGTGTAGTACTCAAGAACTTTGTGGCATATGTTAAAAAGCAAAGTGGTTATTCTTTCAAAACTTTGAGAACTGATAGGGGCACTGAACATATTGTATGTGATGACTACTTTGGAAAATATAGAATTAAGCATCACTTGACGGCCAGGTATAATCCTCAGCAAAACGGAGTGGCAAGAAGGAAAAACATAACTCTCATGGACATGGTGAGAAGCATGATGCATGAAATTACATAAAAGCTTTTGGGCAGAGGTCATGGCCTGTGCGGTTTATATTTTGAACAGGTGCCCTGTTAAAAGTGTTCGTGATAAAACTCCACAAGAAGCATGGAGTGGACAAAAGCCTAATACATCTGAGGGTGTTTGGTTTTATTGCCTATTCACATGTACCTGAAAGAGGTTTGATGGCAAGGCAGAAAAATACATCTCTAATCATTTCAGTTTGGAAACAAAGGGTTGCGAGCTATATAGCCCAAAGACTAAAGGTGATTATCTTCAGGGATGTTCTTTTGACGAAGATGGAGTATGGGATTGGTCAGAAGAAGAAAAGAGATCGTTGCCAGTACTTATATTTATAAATAATTAATTAAAAAAATTAATCAAATGGATGAACCGCCTTCTCCTCCAGTTTCTGATGAGCCATCTCCTGTTTTTTTCAAAGAGTCGTCTCCTCATGTATCACCTTTACTTAGACGCTCGCAACGTGATCGTCATCTGCCTGCTTATTTACAAGTTTATGAAGTCGGTGATGATAACAATCCTAATGATGATAACGAGGTAGATGTTGCCCATTATGTCTGCAGATCGTGACCAATAATGTTTGAGGAAGCAGCTATTGATGATCGTTGGATTAAAGTAATGAATGAAGAAATTCAGGCTATTAAGAAGAATAATACATGGAGTTAACAATTCTACCAAAAGGAAAGAAGCCAATTGGATTCAAGTGGGTCTACAAAACAAAGTTCAAGTCCAATGGTGAAGTGGATCACTTTAAAGCGAGGTTAGTGACAAAAGGATACAAGCAAAAGTCAAGTATCGATTACTTTGAAATATTTGCTCTTGTTGTTAGATTGGATACAGTTTGTATAATCATTTCTCTTGCTGCTAAAAATTATTGGAAAATATATCAAATGGATATCAAGTCGGCATTCCTAAATGGTTTACTTAAAGAAGAAGTTTATGTTGAGCAACCACCAGGTTGTCAAAAAAGGAAGAAGAAGATAAAGTTTATTGGGTTAAAAAAGGCTATATATAGTGTCCGAAACAAGCACCGAGGGCGTGATATACTCGTATTGACACCTATTTTCTTGATCATGTTTTTCATAATTGTCCATATGAGCATACTTCGTATGTCAAAACCAACACGGATGGAGACATTGTCATTGTTTGCCTGCATTATGATGGTTTAATCTTCACCAGCAACAATTCGAAGTTTTTGTGAGAATTCATAGAGGATATGATTGCTCGATTTTAAATGACAGATATAGAGTTAATGTCTTACTTTCTTGGCATAGAGGTGAAGCAGACAAACAAAGACATTTATTTCACAAAAGAAACATGCAAGAGATATCTTGAAAAAACTTAAGATGGAAGTTTGCAACTAAGCTCTAACACCAGTTGAAGAAAGGTTTAAGCTCGTGAAAGATTGAAGTGGTGATTTGATTAATGCAACAAAATTTTAGGAGAGATGTTGGAAGCTTAAGGTACTTAATAGCAACTAGATCTAACATTGTCTACGGAGTTGGGATTGTAAGCAGATTTTTAAATTCACCAAAATAGTCTCATTGGCAAGCTCCAAAGCGAATTTTGTGATATATTTAAGGTACACCTGATGATGGCATATTTTACTCTAACGCTAATAACATGGAGCTAGTTGGATATACGGATACTGATTGGGCAGGTGACATTGAAAAATGAAAAGCACTTCAAGTTATATGATTCATCTTGGTTCATGAGCATTTTCTTGGTTTTCAAATAAACAACAAGTAGTGGCTCTTTCAACAACAGAAGTAGAGTATATAGCAGCCACAAGTTCTGCTACTCAAGCAGTTTAGTTGCAGAGAATGCTTAGTGAATTACAACATCAACAAGATGGCCCTACGATAATTTTATGTGATAACAAGTCAGCAATTACCTTAAAAAGAATCCGTGTTTCATGGTCAGAACAAGCACATTGATATTAAACATCGAAGACTTTGTGAAAGACAGAGAGATCATGGTTGAGTATTGTGCATCAGAAAATCAAATTACAGATATTTTTAGAAAGCCACTTAAAGCTTATTTATTTTTCAAGCCGAAGAAAGTGCTCAGAGTGATCAAACCAAGTTTAAGGGAGGATGTTAGAAAATTTCAACTTGGGTTGAAATTGTTGACTTAATCAACAATTATTGGCCCTACTGCCTTTGCACCCTTAATTGTTAAGAAGGTTAGCAAATTGTGAGCTGGTTAGGTCAATTCTTCTTGCCCCGTAAACCGCCTCTATTTGTTGTATGTACAATTTTGCAAGAGAAAGAAAAGCTCCAATGAGTTAAGAAAAGCTCATATGAGCTGGGTGTGTGAAGGCAAAGTTTTATACTTTGTAAGATAGCAAATCAATACATTGAGTGTTTATTTTGGGTTATCAAAATTCATTTGTTCTTTGGGCAATTATAGTTTATTTTAATTGCCAAGACTAATGTTTTATTACTCATATAAGCCTGATGAAATACCGCTCTTAGCTTTAGTTAATGAAGCCATACAAATGTTTGTGGAGGTGAAACTTGTTGACCCGTTTTGATAACCCTTTGGCTTCTGCAAATGTAAGGAGCTTCAGGTCTCATGCTTTGGGTACATAACACAGTTATGTGGTATGGAGGACCCAAAAGTGAAAACTTTTCCTCTCGCGGCGGAGAGGGGCGACAAAAGAGAAAATTCTTTCTCTACTACACTTCTCTTCATCTTCGTCTCCGTCACCACTGCCGTTTTTTCCAGTGGGTGGTGACGTGGTAACCTAGATCTCTCTTTGCTTAGGTTTTGTTTGGGGTTTTGGAGGCTTCGGCGAGTTGGACGACCGTTGTTGCTACGATGGTTCACAATCAGAGAGCTGTGGTCATCCTAATTTTCCAGCGTCAGCGATCGGTTGGTGAATGAAGTTGGGTTAAGTTGTCAGAGTCCGTAGATGCTCCGTAATTGGATTGTGGTGGCGGAAGGGTGCAAGTGTTCTTGCTGTCGGGGTTGTCCTTGATTCGGTGGTGTTGGTCGTCAATTGCGGGTTTCTCTGTCGGAATTGTGGGTGCTGAGCTTAGGCTTGGTTTATTTTCTTCTAGGGTTTATTTTTCCCCCCTCCCCCCTTGCCCTAGAAAGGTTTCATGGTTTTTATTGGAGGTGGAGTATGTGCCCTTTGTGATTTGTAGTTTTAGGCTGTTAAGCCTAATGCTGAGTCGGAGGCGGTTGCAGTAGATGGACGACAGTGGTCTATCAAGTGTGGGATTCCTCAATTTGGCTACCGAGAAGTTGGCAATTCCGACAGGGTTATAATTGTTTAGGTTTTCGGTAGATCTCTTTGGCTTGAGTGCAATCTAGTGAGATTTGGGTGCATGCGGATCGAGACGCATTTGCAGCGATAGGACAGGTGGCTGATCAACGGGTTGGTGGTTAGTAGTGTGGCTTGGTGCTGTTAGATTTTAATTGGCTTGCTTAGTTCGGTATTATCTTGGTTTTTAATTAGTATATTTATCTTGTTTTGTTGGTTTTTATCCTAGCTTTTAGCTTGTCAGAGATTATGCTTGAAACTTAGTTGGTTAGGTTTTTATGTACTTTTAATTTGTTCTTAATTATGTTGTTTGTTGACTTTTATTTTATTGTACTTCTTATCGGATAGGAATATCATCCAAGTGCTATATTTAACATCAATAGTAGGGTTCTTACCACTTTTCAAAAAAAGAAAAAAAAACACATGTATGTGGTATGTATCTTCGCCTTTGTGTCTACTAGATCTCAATTTGTCAAAATATATACATTTGAGAAGAACAACATTGTAACCATGCCTTCAGTTATTTGTACTATTCTAGTTTATTCATTAGTTACTTTGACTAGGGGATTTGCTACACAAGTTGTTATCAGAGCTAATTCCTCACCTATATCTCACTTAGAAGCGCTTTAAGCATGAAAATACTACAGAGTTAGCGACCAAATGAGGGGAGAAAACATAAGAGACAGTTTAGCTGACTCAAAACGAGGGGAAATTTTTATGACACATTTGAGAGGGAGAGAGAAGAGCTGAATCAGGTGACGCAGCTAGAAGGCCTCCCCGATATGATCAGGGGAACCTACAAAAACTGCGTACGTTTCATCTTAACTGGCCCGAGAAATTGTATCATCCTTCGGTAAAGCAACATAGTTTACAGGTATTACATTACCAACCTTACCACTGTCTCTACGTTCCTTTCCACCTGAAACTCCGTGGCGGGCTGCAGGAGTTCCAGTGCGGCGAAGTGGTGTCCCAGCCGTTGTGTTAGTTGTGCTTTGACCCAAAGGCTTCTTTATCGCAGGCCTCGAACCAAACAAGGCCTCTTGTTCTGTGAATAGTTGTTCTTGCAGTCTCTTTTGTTCCTGAAATACACACGGTTATGAGAATCCAGCACCAAAACCTCTGCTGAGAGTACAGTAATGACAGCTCAATTTGGACCTACATAAACATCCATACACGTGGTTTTGATGATGCATACAAGCAAAAGTAGAGACTCTTGCTCAGAAGATTGATCCTTTCAATTTAGGTAATAAAGTCCTGCTCCTGTAGCGTTAAGGCTCGCTCCCAAGAGACTAACCTGGGAACAGGCCGTGGGGGTTTCATTTTGGTGGGTGGAGGTTAAACACCACAATGCTGCTAAAAGAGGGACAAAATACAACATGCTAACTTTGACAATCTCAAAGTTGCTTATCATCGAACGGAGACCTGATAGTTTATGAGAGTAGCTGGTACCAAAAGACGATGAGCAGTAAGGGATCGCATACCCGTGATCTACGTTTCTCCTCTTCTTTCTCCCGCCGTAGCACGATATATTCCTCTAGCGTTTGTAGCAAAGGGGCCTAAAAATCAATAGCAGCGCTACTTATACTTTCCTACATTACTGAAATGGACATCACGTCAAACAAGAATTGGTCTCCTCACCTTGTCATATAAGAAAGGAACTTCTTTTTCTCTCTCCCAGGCTTTAACTTTTGCTGTTAAATTTTCAACAAGAGCTATACAAATGGAAGTTTTTAACAGTCATCAACACATAGTTACATCTTTGAAATTTACAAGTATATATAACAATGCAAAGAGAAATAAGGGACTCGAGTATAATTATAATTTGGGAGATTCAGGTATTTTTGAACTGGTGAAGAACATTTTATAGTTGGCAACAGATGGATTTTCCTCAAGCCAAGTATTTCCGGGTAACACAAGTTTCAGCAAATTATCCCAACAATGAAAGTAAATAGAGGCATGTCACGATAAACTAGGTTCATCTTCTGATCACCATGTAGACACTCATTGGCAGGAACATAAGAACACGAGAAACTATTAACAAGTAACTAGAATTTCATGAATTCCCTCACGCGATGCCCATATTTCCTCTATTTCTAGCAGACCCACATTTCTCATATACTGACACCTAACTTCACCATAAAGAGTTCTCCTTAGATCAAAAGAATTCTGTGATCATGTGCATATAGTTGAAAGTAGCAGACATCTGTAACATAGCTTCAATCCCGATGCCATTATCATTGTTAAAAGAGAGAGTATCAATTTATAGAAGCCAATCCTTTCTTAAAATTGCACATAAAGATTGTCAACGGACAAGAAACGTCCCCACTAAGTCAATTTTATGTGAATCTTACACCCATCTTACTATCAAAATCCTCGTGCTCAAAGATAAGGAAATGGTGTGGTAATCCATGCTCCAAAGTTTCAGTTCCATACAAATTGATCTTTATCTGCCATGAAATTGCGTAGCATGCAACTCGCCTAGGTAGAGACATGTACAAGTGTACAACAGCTTTTACCAATCATTACAGGTAAATAACGAATAGAAACATAAATGAGCCACCATCTCACAATCCTTTTACAACATACGCATAATTTCTAGCCCATATCCTGAGTTCCTATCGAATCCAGCAAGGTTTAAACCGTAGGAGCAAAAATGATAAGAGATTAATGTGTCTTTGGTGTGCAGGGGTTCGAGGCATTGTTAGAGTTTGGTCAAAATCACGAATCAGATGCTATATAGATAAAACGTCCTGCAAAGCTTCAGATGAGAACTTCCTGAAATCTCTAGATGACCCAATACTGAAATTAGTTGAAGGATTTCCCCTCCCATGGCTGCTTGGTCATTGCCCAGCCACAAATTTAACTTACCGGGCCCCTTTAAGATCAATCTCTCCACACAAAAAATTCAGGTTTGACATGGGATCATAACTTACAATTGTCAGATTACTTTGCATTTTGTCAAAAATTAAAACTGGTGATGTTTCACAGAATCCCAACCTTTATCTCATTCGTAGGCGCATATATATGTCTAACAAGAAAGAATAGGTGTGGCGGAGTTACTACCTACCTGGTGTGGTGTGTGGTGTGGAAAGGGAAATTGGATGCCTAGAGGAAGGAACTTCTTCATTGTCCAAAAACTTCCAGAAGATAAGACTTTGTGGTGTTCTTGACACGTAGAATAGAGGTACTTTTTTGTGAAAATCCACCAGGATAGCAATATAAGTTCGCACGATAACAGCGTTTTAAGACGTATTTAGAGCATAATGTAACACCCCGCATAATTTGAGGGGTTAATTTCCTAAGCAGACGCTGACAGGACTGCCATGCGTGCGATGACCGGGCGAAACTGGGCTGCATGGATTGTCTGTCTGTTAAAAGAGTCCAGATTTGTGTAGAAATGCAAAGTGTATTTTGGGGAGTTATAGAGATAGGTCAAATTGTATGGAAACTTAGAGATCGAAAAGCACACTGTGGAAAAATAATTGTAGCCGTAGGATCAAGTCAAGGTAGTCCGTCCATTGAAGAGGTAAATGCCTATAAATAGATAGGAGTCATTTGTGTGAGAATGTCCAAGTCCTCTTCCAAGTTTTCTAATCTATACTTCTAATATACAACATTCCTTTGCCAACTTTGCCTTAGCATGTGAGAGTTTGAGAGCCAAGGGGGTTTGGGAGCTACATACCGAGAGGGAGGCAACGGGTGTTCGTGCAGTGCTTGCCAAGAATTAGGCAAGACTAGTGGGGAGAATGGCTGACTTAGGCAAAAATGGGCTTACTTCCCTAAATGCCACACGGATTAGCTTAGGGTTCAGGGCCCATAACTCTCAGTTCGTGACAAGTGGTATCAGAGCTTGGGTTAGAAAGATCACAAGCAAAGGCGCAGCGATGGCAACTTCGGAGGACGAAACACTCAAGGACAACCCTCTAAGACGGAAGAAGGCATCTAAGGATCAGGGCGGTGCTATCAGAGATGCCGAGAAGCATATGAAGACCCAACTCAAGGCATTTGGAGAACCCATGCAGCAAACTATCGCAACTCAGTTGGATCTAGTCTTCAAGAGGCTAGACGAGTTGGAGGCGGATAAACGCCTTTGTCCTGTTAGAGAAGAAGTTCGATGTGCTCACGACAGGGTCGGAAAACGTGATCCAGGAGAAGGTCCCCTACTTCACCAAGAGAGAGGTGCAATGGCGCAAGGACCTCAAGGAGCAAGTTGCGGAACTCCGAAATGAGTTGGCTGTTTGTAGGAGGGAGCTTACAAGGGCCACAAGGCAGGGCGGTGTCGCTGTGCAGCCCAAGAGGAAGAAGGTGCCCGACACAGCTCCTACAACGGGCGACGGACGCAAGACAGGTAGACAACTTCCTTTGGGACTTAGAGCTATACTTTGAGGGGCTCGACATCAACGACGAGGAAGAGAAGGTGCAGACAGCTACGATGTACCTCACAGATACGGCTGCCTTGTGGTGGAGACGTCGCCATACTGATAAGTGCGACATCAACAGATGGGAAGAGTTCAAGAGGGAACTTAAGAGGCAGTTCTACTCGGAGAGTGTGGAGGACTTGGCAACGATCAACCTAAGGAGGTTGAAACAAAAGGGAGCATCCGTGAGTATGTGAAGGAGTACTCAACTTTGATGCCCGAGATCCCAAAGATGTCCGAGAGGCAGCGGCTTTGCTTCTTCATTAATGGGTTACAGCAGTGGATTGCTACAAAGTTAAGAAGGAGAAAACCCCGCGACTTGGCTTTAGCTATGGTGATTGTCGAACAGCTCCAATCAAGCGAGACAAGAGGCCGAACTCTCCAAGGCACGAATATGCCAAAGGTGGGGGAGACAAAAGGCAAACGGTGGCTCGTCTAAGGCAACGATGAGAAGCGTTAATGTCATCACAAGGGGAAGAAGCACGAGGGATGCAAGGGAGAGGGATCTCGCGACAAGGGTGCGAAGGGCGCGCTAGAGGTGGTTGCTTTTACTGTGGAGAGCCGCATTATGCCAAAAAATGCCAACACCATGGCAAGGTGATTGCGATACTCCAAAAGAAGGACAAGGCCAGCCCAGGTGATTCTTCCGAGAGCAACGGGGAGGTGCACATGGGGCATTACAGAAGCTCAACACCGTGGTGCAGAAGGCGTCGAAGGAAGATGATACCAAGGCGAAGAAGAGTAAGAAGAGACAAGGCTTGCTCTACGCAACGGTGGAATTAGTGGGAACACCCTGCAAGCATCGCTTCATGAGTCCGGGGGTTGCCGAGAAGCTGGGGCTCAAACCAAGTAAGGATAGGAGTTGGTTCAAGGCCGTGAAGGCTAAAGAGCAATCGACTCAGGGAGTTATCAAGAAAGTCAACATGAGGATCGGCGGATTAAAAGGAAAGGCCGACTTAAACATCATCAACCTCGATGAGCATGGGGAAATGCTTGGGATGGACTTCATGGAGAAGTCCAGCGTGATGCTTAATTCATATTGTGGAGTGATGAGGCGGGTGAAGATGGCTAACTGAAATGCGTAATTCTTTTAGTACCAAAAGAAGAGGGCACAAGTAACGGGATTACTTCGTTGCAGGCTTGCGGCTGACGAAGGGATCGACACTATGCTACGGCGAGCTACAGTGATTTATGGAATTCTTCTTACACGAATATAAATGCACACACAAACATACAAACACAAACACATAGCAGCAACTGAATTCTTGCCGAGTTTTTTCTTTTCTAAAGTAATTATGTGGGGAACGGGAAAGAAATTTTCTTGCCCAGAAAGCCATGAATTAAATTGAAGAATCATAATTACGAATGAAAATTAAGACTCACATGGTATTTTGCTCACCAAGATACGTGCTTTTTCAGCACGCTTCAGACTTTTATGTACTCCTCGTCCGGCACTATACCGATTTTCATCCTGGGAAAAGAACACAAAACAATAATCTCATTTTCCGAAAAATCATACCTCATTCAACTCCAATTTTTACTTTGACATAATCAGATGATGAAGTTTGTTTCTTCAATTAATCTGTACTGCACAAGTTTTTAGGCAAATAAACTCGTTTATCCAGCGGTCATTGAAATCACTGTGCAATAACAGAGAAGCTGCTCAATCTGATACAAAATCGTCTTGTTTTTTCTTCAGATTTTTACACATTCCTACCAAATATGTTGATTCTAAGTATCTACCTTATGAAGCCACTAATCTATGTTTGCCCCAAAAGTATAGTTGATGCGAAAAGAAAAGGGAGGGACCACTTTTCCTGACCCTTTCACTCGTCGAATAATACCTTTTTCAGATAAGTACTTCAAGGCAAAAATCAGCAGAAAGGGCGTTAACTCTTATATTTGGAGGACTCTTTAGATTTCATCACCTATACTTCTTCATGCCTACCAAATATGTTGATTCTAGGTATCTGCCCTACGAAGCCACTAATCTATGTCGCCGCAAAAGCGCGATTGATGCGAAAAGGAAAGGGAGGGACCACTTTTCCTGACCCTTTTGCTCTACAAATAACACCTTTTTCAGATAAGTATTTCAAGACAAAAAACAGCAGAAAGGGCAGGACTCTTATATTTGGAGGACTACAATCACCCCATTAATCTCCTGTGTGCCTATATCATCCAAAAGGTCAGCAAAAGAAGCAACAGAACAAGGATAGGACTCTTCTACTCACGTACTCCTCACAAAAGGGGCCCAATAATGGGTCGACAAACCCCGAGACCCACCCGACCTGCTCAAGCTTGTGCAAAATATCTGACTCCAATGCCCAAGTTGAAATGCATAACCACTCTCTTTTGGCACCAACTTCCATACAAAAACCAAAGGGACTGCAAGACACAACCAGCAGTTCCTCACCACCCAAAAGAAAAAAACCACCAGGACACCAAACCGAATGCAAAAACACTCGTGGCCGCTGCTGTATAAAGCAGGAGGAACTGAAGGCTCCGGGAGGGCTGGAAGAAGAGATCTCGCCCTTCTTCTTGCTTATTTGCTCTTCAGACAATAGTCTTTTCTTTTCCTTTTTCTGTATGTAAGTTATCTATAAAAGAATCACAATTCCCAACTTTTCCCTTTGCGTATGTTAACCAAAGGATCAGTAAAAGAATATAAGGAGCCCGGGTAGGAGTCCTTAACTAGTTCTCACCCAAGGAGGCACAATCATGTTACAGATACCTAATATGCATGAAGTGTACAAGAGAGAGAAACAGATAAAAGAATCCTCCTCTCAGAGTAGGGCAAGGGAGGGGGTCCACAAGCAGGTTGCATTCGCCCAAAACCCAAGACGCACTCTATGTATACCATAAGACCCAAATGTGGTTGCCCATGACGACTGCCACTCTCAACAACAACTGTCCAATTTGACACATATAGGGACACACACGGACCTGCCTTCACCAGCTAAAACTCTCCTCGTTGTAGAGTCAAGCACCAGCTTCCATAGAAAAACCATAGGCATTGGTCACTCCATAAAACAACATCCAACAAGAGACAAACCACCATCATATACCCTGACGTTGCTGCCTCACGACCCAGACCATAGCATCAGCCCCTTTCAACATTGCACCAGAGAGCAAGCCTGACTAAGGAATGGCTAGGTTTTCTAGAGGGAAGTTAGCTTAATATACACCACGAGGAAAAGTAAAATCTTTTGTCCTCTTCTCCTCCAATATAAATGGCAATTACGCTTCTCCGTCAGCTTTGCAAATAGAGCACCCATTAACATATATTTTCTTCCAACTTCGCACATGTTGACACATATATGATGACCTCCCAAAAAGAGGAAAGGAGCCCGTCCTCGAAGCCGAGTAATGCCGCACTACTGTGTAAGGATATCACAAAAGATAAGTCAAACCCCCTTTCTTCTTGCATTTCTACTTAGTCAAACAGGCTACAACAAAAGCAGCTTCCGGTCTTAATGGTTACAATCACTAATACTCGATCTCTAGGCCAATATCCTGAATCACCTCTAACAACCCAAGTACAATTGAGTAAAAATTCCCTTGCTTCAAGTAAAATGCCACTCAACATTTTCTTCCAACATGTCTCCAGATGACATCAAATTCATTACATCTTACTTTCGTGCTAAAAGTTATTGTTACTTGCCAATTTGTGCCAAAAAAATGATAAGCCAACCTCAACAATGTCGCTCTAAGAAATTAGTACAATCTAATCAACAAGATGAGTAAATTTTCACAAATGCAGTAGATGATTTGGTGTGATACTTACTTAAGATATCTTAGGGGGGATGCAGTAGAGAAAACAAGTTTTAATGGCTATTATCAACGAAAGAACCTACCTGAAAGGTCTTCATGGACATATTCCTTAAAGCATATATAAGTGTGACCCAAAATTCTATCAAGCCACAGAAGACAGAAATCAAATTCACCAAAGTAATAAGCAACTTGAAAAGCTGATGATAATAGAGGCTGAAGCTGCTCGCCACGCTATTTAGAAAGCTGGAGAAGTGAAGTCATCTCGTGTCCATATAGAAGGTGACGCTAAAGCAGTAGTGAAATAGAAGAATACAAACATACATAATAGGTCTATCATCAGGGATGTTAGAAAAGAACGAGGGATGTTCAAGGACTGTAAATTCACATTTAGGAGACGTGAATGTAATAGGTGACTCATAGCATAGCCATGCTTACCCTTGGAGCGGCCAATGGTGCCTGGTGGTCTGATTCTTTTGTTAGCTGGCTGTTAGACCAAGCTAGGGATGATTGTAGGGCTTAAGCCCACCTTTCATCCATAAAATTTCCTAACTTTTGATAAAAAATAATAAAAACAAATAAGAAAGTAAAAAGCAGCTTGTAGTAACAAACATCGCAGTGCCTGCTATAACCAGTATCTTTTATTCCTTTTTTGCTTCTCTCTTTCTTTCTTTCTTGTCATATTGCTTTCGACAAAAGAGAAAATTAATCTTTACAGCAAACAGAAAATTACTAGCTCTGACCCACGTAAAGTAGAAGAAACTGAGCAAAACCAATTCAAAAATGATGGGACATTCTTACCCTTTCATACTCATCTAGCCAGATCTCCTCCTCAGATGCGTGTCTCCATTTCTCCACCTTGTCCAAAATATCTTTCCTGCTTAGAGCTTGTTCTTTGGCTTTCGCAATCTGGTCATCCATGCTTGAAAGAAGATCAGATAGATCAACGTTTCCTGCAGAATAAACCCAACAATTAATGAACTTTCATCACGCCAATTTCAGTCTTTAAACTGCCCATGCAACAAAATCTAATTCACATACGGAAAAAACATTCAGGATAAAGTTAAATCAGATAAACTTTTCTTCATTGACGCAAAAAGGAGAAAGTGCTAGAGCTACACAATTACATGTAGATAGCTAACAAATACTCTAGCCTTTGGAAACGTAAAACATTAGGGTTGATTGCAAAACAGTCCATTGTGCTTTGGCCATGTCCGTGCCTCCACTCCTCCCTCCGTCCATCTCCTCTAAGACAATCAGCCGCGCACCACCTCCTGCATCACAACCACAAATATGTCACACCCAATCCTGCAACGATCCCCTGTCACCACCAAATGGCTGCCCCCATTCCGTCCCCTGAGAAAAACTTCCTTTCACCTCCAGTCGCTACCATGGCTGACACCACCACCAACCGCCACATCTCAAAGCCCCTCCTCGATCGCCCACCACAGCCCCAATTGCCTATCTTGAATCCAGATTGATCTTTAAAT